>BMAO01004929.1:0-20650 GCA_019973975.1 Trichonephila clavata
ATGTTCATCTTTTGTGTGTATACTGCGGAAAAAAAATAAGTATTTGTTAATAATTTCTTTCAGAAACATTTTTTTTTCGTTCTGAGGACATCTTTTGTTTTTGTTGTTTGTCCTTATCACAAAACAATTTATTTGTAAGCAGCCAGTTCATTCCATTATTTTGTGCTGTTATAATAATTAATGGCATTACAGATAGGATATTTCATTAGATTTAGGGCAATAAAGCAAATAGAAATTTATTAGTATTATGATAGTGCTTTTACCAAATATCTAATAGAAAAAAGTTTACATGGAGTATTTATTTATTTTGAAATTTAACCTTTTTTTTTTTTAATTTTTAAAAAGTTTTCCAAAAAAGAATGTCAACAATTTTATGACAGCCTCAAACATTTTTTTTAAAATACATGAATTTTCAAAAGATTGTTGTGACACATTTTAATGCACTTCTAATTTGACACTATGTTTTTTTCAAACATTCGTATGAAATGATGTTGTTTTAAAAAAATTATCCTAATTATTATTCTTTAGAAAAGTTTATTTCAATTAGTAGGTTTTGCTCCATATTTTTTTAAAATTATATTTGCGGTGTAAAGTTATAAACTATAAAAACGCACCTTCTTCTTGTTTTGTCTATGAATTTAATGCTTTTCTATATTGGTCCAAAAACCCAATAACAAGCGAGAGCAGATCTGGAGTTTGAGGACTGTAAAGAATGTCCTGTGGTGATGCATCAAGTTTAAAAAGGGATGCAAAAATGCCCTTCATTCAAAAGTATGATCTGGTGTTAATTGTGTTTGCGGACAATTAATGCAGATGGTGTAAGATCGGGTAATATTTGGAGATATTTCCATACCTTTGAAATGACTTGTGCGGAGTCTTGCTACCGTAGACGACAAATTTCTAGGGCAATTGAGCTCTGGGATAGTTGGTTTTATGAAACGCTATAAAACGCGATAGTGCAATACAAAATGCATTTCAAATCTAAATTATTAACTACATAGCGAATAATCACAAGAAAAGCATTTTCCTCTGCTTCTGAATCACATTTCGTATTAACTTTAAAATAAGATTGAACCTTGTATTAACTTTTCTTCTAAGATTAAAATATAACTATTTATATAACAGCGGTTAATATAATTTAAAATGAATGCATAATTTATATATTACTGTAATGCACATTTTGTAAATGGAAACTGAAGAAAAACTTAAAAGATAAATTTAGGAACATAAGCAAGTGTAATTTTCTTTCTTTCTTTCTTTTAATAAAGTTATCGAAGAATATATTAATTGAAATATCGGAGATATATCTAGTTAGGAAATAAGGAATTGAAGTCTGCTCAGATAACCCTGGGAATAAAAAAAAACTCTGTTCAGTGTTGTTTTGAAAGATTTTGCTAGTGCAATGTAAGCCTACATTTAAAAGAAAATACTGTTCAAATAACGATATCCAAGATGAAATTATAGAAAACCATTATAATTATATGAATGAATGCTGCTTAGACGTGTAAACTACTATATCGAATAACGAGGCAACATCACCGATTTATTAACGAATTTATGTTTGAAAATTCGTGCCCATTTAAATTAAAGTCAATGTAAAAAATGTATTTCAAACCTGGTAATCTAGAAAATATTTGAAGAAGTTTAAGCAGATTGACAGATTTTAAGAAAATTAATTAATCAGGACAAATCAAGAGCATTCCTTCTAAGCACAACTTCAGATAATAGCGAAGAAAAGACTAAATATTAAGTTTTGATTTAACATTTAACTTTCTGTTTAATTTCTATGGGCACTGAAAGTTCCAAAGTATTGAAATTTTTCAATGTAGTGAACAATTAATAAATTGAATTCAAGGTATTCATATATAAGACGAGAGAGATAAATAGTTTTTATACTACTTTTATATACATTATAACGCATATAAACTTTTTAAAATATTAAATCCCTCTTTCGTTTTAGCTTCATGCTCTCTGGAGTAAGTTGTTATTCATTATAAACTGAAGATGAGAGCTTAAAGTTTAAAAATCGATATCTTTGAAAGAATTGCCAGTTTTGGATATTCAATGTTTTTGAAGTCTGTGAGTTACGAAAATCTGTCAAAAGATGGCAGCACGATCAGAAATACTAGTTGTAATCTATTTAAAACTGTGTGTGCTTCATTTTACACAGCATTTCTGTAACTCACTGTGATTTTATCTTACAACTATTTTACTTTTTAACTCGTATTTTCTTTTCTTTCTTTCTTTTTTTTTTTTTTTTTTGCTTTGCTTTATATGCTTTGTTTGCTTTAATTGCTTGCGTGAGTCTCGTGTGATACTTATTGTGCAAAGGAATTATTTTAATCGGTACTCAATGAAAAAAAATGACTTAGCACAATGTAATTTAAATTTTTCTATCACTAATTTGTATTACAACGGGTTCTTTCCAGTTCGAACAAAATCTAAGAAATGTATATAAATCACACTACTTTTTAAAAATTATATATAACTATTATATTTACTGTTAGAAATAATTTATAAAATTTTATTTTAATAAATAAAATTACAGCAGAAAAAATTGTCTTGCAGAAAACATCTTGATAATAATCATATACAAAAAGAATCAATATAATCTCAAAAACTCTTTTAATATTTCCGTATGCAATAAATTAAAAAAGAAATATCAGTTTGTGAAGAATATGAACCAGGTTGGAAAACATTAAAATATAGTATTAATAGTGGAATAAGATGCTTGAAATAAGTTATTCTCAAAAATGAAATCTTTTAGAACCGAAGTGCACTAATCAATCAATAAATGCAGTATATATATTTTTGAAAATTATTTGTTTTTTTCAGGCTAGTTCTTATTTTTTTTTAATAAGCATGGTTCATTTATGTATATAAAATGTTAAATCCTACTTTTATGAAGATTTAAAAGCTGCTCCTAATCAGCATTTATAATACTTTTAATTTGTCTTTAATTTAATAATTTTTATTAGGGATTTTTTTCTTCTTATTTTTAAATGTAATTATTTCATTTTATTATTATTATTTATAATAGGGGTAACAGTGTTGATAATATATTTTCAAAGGATTTGTAGGGGTAGTTACAATATAAGCCAATAACAGCCTACGGACTATGGAGATCATTTTTTGTCTAGTGGTATGTTACGTGCTTACAAATCAGAGGATACCGAGTTCTATCTTCCTCAGATTTTTAAACTGTGTTTCAATATTAAAACATTTCTTCGACATCTAGTGAAGCATCGTTATAGGACTGTCATTAATAAACAATCAATGAATCAATCCATATATGGAGTTCATGATTGATTTTTTGAAACTGTGATTAAAATTTTTTTCCTTTCATGTGAACTAAGGTCAACTTTTATGTTAAAATAGGCATTGGTTTTACTTATCAACTCATGGACGAGAACTATTTTTTTTTAAAGGAACTAACAATTGTTGGAATCAAATATCTTTGTCTTTATTCCAGTGTTTCTCGAACTGTGGGGCGCGCCCCTAGAGGGTCGTGATAACCCTACAAGGGGGGGGGCGAGATTATATCAAAAAGTCAGAAACAAAATATTATTTTTAAAAAAATTATTTTCCTGAAAGAAAGCATAATAAAATACATTCTGACATAGTAAAAAATGTAAAATACACATTTACACAGATATGATACACTTATAAATGTATCAGTACTGCACAATATGTTTCATAATTAATTTAACAGTACTATATTAAGAACAAGTTTAATGATTAACAGTGACCCCTATGAACATGTTACAAAATTATATACAAAATTTAATACTTATCTTGATAATTTGTACAGTTTATAATTAAAGTTGCATTGTAGCTTTGCGTCGAAGTATATTGTTATCGAATTCAATACATGGTTATTGTATGGAAGGGGGGCGTGATGAAAATTATGATTAAAAATTGGGTCTCGGAAAGGAACTGCAGTATGAAAATAAAATACCTCAAATTTTCGTTCGAAGAGTCTAAATGTGTAGTAACTTTATTTTCATTCGGGTCGAGTTAAAGTAATTTCGGTAATTTGTGTCTTTCAGAAGAGCGATTAATCGATTGTACAATAAAGCAGAAGAATTCGAAACATCTATATTACAAATTGTTTAACTGCTTTCTAAGGCAAGTGTATTTATTGTTAGATAGATGCATATGAGTATAATGAAAGAAAAAATATCAGATAACTTGTGTTTGAAATATTTAAATAGTAGTAAATAATATGTGTAACAAGTACACATAATATTATGTCTAGAAGTTCTAAGTTGCATGCGAGAAAAATTGCCTACAAAATAATTTTTGGCTTTTCCTAACACGCATATTTTAAACAAGTACTTTATATGCCTACATCATTTTAATATTTAAAATAACAAAATTTTGATTTCTTGTGGTTTTTTTCTGTTAATAATTTTAAATAAAAATTCACTATTTTTTTTTCCAGTAGTAATTCACTAATATATTCACTAATATTTTGTCGCTAAACAATTCGTGTTGTTAAACAATAATCCAGTCTTTCCTTAATCTCAGCCTTTTAAAACTAATCATTAATGGATCTATTTCATCAAAATGTTTCAGAAGTATTAATTTTTTCTGCATATGTCTATGGGACCAGTTCTGAGGAATATCGATGAAAAATGTCACGTAAAAAGTTTCGCTTTTTCCCTTCTGAAAAATACGTATTTTCCCCTCCCATCAGATGCAAATTTTCATATATTTATGCAGGCATTTTTGGAATTCTTATATCAGTTTCGTCAGCCTGCTGTCAATAGTTTAAATTTACGAATTATTTTCGCTTATAAAGTACTAGAATTTTAAAAAAATCGAATATTTTAGTCAGAAACTGCTTTTTTTAGTTAGAAAAATCAGCTCTTTTTGCGAAGTAATATGAAAGTCATTTTATTTTTCTGATTTCCATCAAAACTATTGATCAAAATACATTCATTCTTTATTTGTTCCTTCATCCTAAAAATCAAAACATTCCCGAAATACATATTTATTAGTATATAAAAAACACATGTATCCAGTAAAAATTTATTTAATTGTACATGAAAACGTATCTTGTAACTGAATATTCCTTATGCAATTTTTATACCGTTTTTTATGATATTTTCGGCTAGCTTTTGGTTTCTAAAGGTCTTTTCTTTATTTTGTGTCCAATAGCTTCAATCCAATATCGCTTCTCTTTTGAAACAATAATTAACTTTAATTTCAATTACTAAGCTTTGTTGTTGTAATATAACTTAGTTATTATTATAAAATTTCCACGAGAACGTAATTTTCATCATGATTGTAAAAGTAATGTTATAGTTCATGATTAAAAAAACTACATTAGAAAAATAAAGTATATCCAAAATGTTTAATAGAAGAATCAGAAAGGACTTTTACGAAGGAATTTCGCTGTCCAATATTTTTTCGGTTACATTTAAAATAATCTGAATATAATCAATCATTTTGTCCTAGAATAATTTAAGAAGATTTATGTTTTAGGAGTTAAACTTTTCTTCGTACTTGAAATTCTTTTCGTATTAAATGAAAATTATGCCAGTTACTCAAGATAAAAAAATATTATAGTCTATCTTTTAGAATGATCTAATTTGCTTACTCTGCCTATTTTTTTTAAAAACTTTCCCTTTTTAATGATTCTGCTTAGTCAATATGAGCGTTACAAAAATTTAATGTAGGATGCTTAAATAAAAAATGATCCTGAATTTTACAGAAATTATTCAAAATCATATGCTTTAACTATTATCCGAAACTTATCTGACTGTTATTAACTATCAACAACGATTATTTTTCAACAATAGAATTCCAATCTAAACAATTAAAAAATCTTATTTTTAAATTCAAAACATAACAATTTCTGTGGTACTTGTGTGGATAGAACTTTTCTGAAAACTTCCGCAAAAAACTTCCTTACTATAGAAATACTGCAAAATTACCTTAAAAAATTTTAAAAAGGTTTTTCAAGTAGTAATTTTCCAAAGTAATATTTAGTTGCAGAAAAAAACTACAAAGTTGTGGCATAAGAACAAAAGTTTCCTCAACTTTTTATACAATATTATACCTCGTTGAATATATAATTGGGGAAGTGTACTTCTTAAATGAAAACAATTATTGAATTCGATAACATTACACTTAAAATAAAATAATTAGATTCGTTCAAAATTATTAAAAATTCATAACGATATCTTGATTGTGTAACGCGAGTATGATGGGAGTCAGCTAAATTTAAAAGTTTGTTTTTTTTGTTTTATATAATTTAAAAAGTAAAATAGCTGATTTCGAAATTCCTTCAAGAAGATTAGAATAATCAAATTCATTATCTTTAAGTCATTAAATATTTTTTATCCGCGAATTCAAAAGTTAAAATTTGCCCTTTAGTTGAAATTTTGCAAATGCATTGTGAAACACAAGTCATAAATATTTTATAAGAATTTCGTTTACTAATTTTAAAAAATACCAAGCGTAATTGTATATTTCAAAACTAATTATTATTATTATCATCACCATCATGATTATTTTTCTTTAGCAAACTAAACTCTACCAAATATAAAATCATATATAAAAAAAAATTCAAAATCTGTAACTTAATTATGAATTTTCATAAACTTTGAATAAAAAAACTATCATCACTTAAAAAAAATCAGAGTACATCTTTAATCTCATACCTCCAAAACATAATTTAAACTTTTACTTTTCTTTGCAACAAATCAGAAAACAAGCAACTCGAAGGGGCAAGCTTGCACATACAGAGATTATCAATAATCCAGATGAAAAATCTTCCGTTACATTTTTAATTCCTTTCTCAAACAAGTTTTCTAAAACTTTACTGAGCGCAATGCACATCCTGTATCATAAATGAACCTCACAGTTTCTCACCTATGTATATTGGGACTAATTTACTACAGACACAGAAATTCTAAGAGGAAATGTTCTACTGAATCAGATCATGCACTCGGGATGCAAAGCGAGCCATACATTATTAATCCAACTATTCGCGCATTTCCTCTTCCTACGTAGCAAAGAGCCGGAGGACATGAATATATTAGCGACAGAGTACCATTCTGCTGTATAAGTACGAGAATAATACTACATCATTATAATTCTGTGAAAAGCCTTTATTTATACATGATTAGTGCCGGAATCAGTATTGTGGAAATAGTACACAATTTCAGAATTGGAATTACTTCATGGGATTATATAAAAGGCGAAATAATACAGGCATTGAATATCAATACGAAAAGTTAAATAAAATGAAATTATTTTTTAGCGCTTTTAATAAATGAAATTATATAGTGGTATTATTATTACAGGTTAAAGAACTTGGTTTGTTAAGCGTGAAATACGTCCAGAAAATAAATATTGATATTGTATAAATGAATAGCATTCGGCCGAAGAAAATATAATGGTGTAATTTAGTAATTTAGAGAATAGAAAGTTTAACTTAAAAAGCAGAATGGTGTACAACGTTAAAAAGGTGGTACTTACGTATTTTATGCCGTCGACCAATTTTACTAAAAAAAAAGACATCGCCAATTCAAAAAAAAGTATCGCCAAATGTTGCATTTAATTCCGTGATCTTCCTGTGATTGCAATAATGATGGAGAGGAAAATACAGAACATGTGCTCCTGTGTGTTCCAAGTTTGTCAGAGAGAGAAATATATCCAAAGACTGGCTTTCAAAGTACTTAATATAATGTTTTTTTTCTTTTTTCCCCTCTGATGGGGCTGCGGATTGGTATTTATACCTTTGCACAGACCTAGTACATTCTCCAGGAGCTGGTATTACTTTTTAGTGCGGCACCATATAGGGAATATAACTGCCGCAAGTAATTTTGACGCGCCCAGTTTCCTATCCAGAGGGAAGCACCAGAGCTCTGACGATGCGAAATTGTACTTGGGTGCTCTCGGCAAAATTAAGTTCCTAAGCCAAACGGGCACTCAAGGGATTTTTTACATGTTGCATCATCATATAACATGGACGCTGTAGATTTTCTGCATCATGAAAATTCACCGACTTGGGCTGGGCTCGAACCCGCGCATCCTTGGGTGCAGAATGCCAGAGACAAACCAACCACGCAATCCAGCCGACTCGGACTTAATATACACTGCTGGCCACCGTAAATGCAACACGCTGAAGGAAGCACGCAAATAACATGAAATTTACAACATGCATTAGCAGAGTTGAGATATACAAATGATTAGAATTTCAGCGCAGACACACCGCGCACGCCTGTGGCGACACCTTAAAGCGCTATTTAAGCCTTGGAGATTTCGACGATTTCAAGTACGGCAATTGTGTTTTTCTTGTGGTTTTTTTCAAAAAACGATCAGTTATGTCTCGTAGAAAACAGCGTTCAGCTTTCAATCAAGTATCCGAGTTCGACAGAGGAAGGATAGTGGCCTACCGAGATTGTGGATTATCTTTCAGGGAAATCGGTAGTCGTGTTGGACGAAACCAAACAACTGTAATGTGGATCTGTGACCGTTGGATGCAGGAGAGTACGACGGACCGATGTGGTAGATCGCATCCACCTCAGTGCACCACTTCACGAGAGGGCAGGCAAATTGTGCGCATGGAAGTGACAGATCGCTCAGTCACATCACGAACCATAGCACAGCATATTGAGTCTGTAACGCATCATTCAGTGTCTGCGCGTACCATTCGACGCCGTTTACAGCAGAGTGGTCTGTCCGCAAGACATCCATTGCTTGGTCTACCCTTGACGCAGAACCACAGACGTCTCCGCCGCCAATGGTGCGATGAAAGAAGGATGTGGGCGGCAGAATGGAATGAAGTTGTCTTTACTGACGAGTCACGCATCTGTTTGCAACACCACGATGGTCGGATTCGAGTCTGGAGACACCGTGGAGAGAGGATGCTGAACAGCTGCGTTATGCACCGCCACACTGGTCCTGCGCTGGGTATTATGGTATGGGGCGGTATTGGATATCACTCTCGCACTCCTCTAGTACGCATTGCCGGTACTTTAAACAGCCAGCGCTACATCTCCGAGGTGTTGGAGCCAGTTGTCCTTCCTTACCTTCAGGGCTTGTCTACAGCCATATTTCAACAGGATAATGCGCGACCACACGTGGCACGCATTGTCCAAAGGTTCTTCGTCAATCACCAGATTGAATTGCTTCCCTGGCCGGCTCGCTCTCCGGATCTTTCGCCGATAGAAAACATGTGGTCCATGGTTGCTCAACGATTGACCCAGATTACACCCCCAGCTGCCACACCAGATCAACTTTGGCAACGTGTGGAAGCTTCTTGGTTTGCTGTACCCCAAGAACACATCCAAAGTCTCTTTGTATGAATCTCGAGGCGTGTGGCAGTGGTGATCTCCAACAATGGCGGCTACTCTGGCTACTGATTCTGGCAGGAACCACACTTTACAGATGTCTATAAATTTAATCATTTGATACTTGGTCAACATGTTATCTACAAAATAAATTTTCTTCTGCTATCTCTTGCCGTTCTTGGTGTTGCATTTAAGGTGGCCAGCAGTGTAAATTGGCCTCCAAATTTTCACCAACTTCTTTTCACCAGAAATGCGTTTAAAAAGTTCTGTGAATATGTTGTAAATATTTGTTATCCTTCATAATTTCCATTTTTTCCTTTGTCATGTGTGATTAATACTTACTACTGTCAGTGCCGTATGATACTTTGTGGTGCATGGGGTTTTATAATTGTTTTCAATAAAAAAAATGCTGCCATTGTTATTATTACTATATTCAAATTAACTATTGACTGTACATAGCGATATAAGGTGCTATCTTTTATGTGGTCTAAGGTATAATATATAGTACCTAAAAAAATTTATAATTGATAAAGACATACACTAAAGAAAATTTTTTTTATTTCTGAGTAATTTCAAATTTAAAAATATAAAACAATTTTTAGAGAATACAAACCAATAAAAAATATATTTTATTGCTAAATAGTGTCATTAAAACTCTGACAAGGAAGCTCTACAATTATTTATAACAACTATTCATGAATGTTCACAAGTTTTTTGAATTGTTTCTTCCCAAAATCTTTTTTGGTATATCTTGTGAATGTTTATATATAAAATTTGGAGTGCTACTTTAGTTTTTTCATGGTGACGTTTTGGTCATTTCTTTTTCTTCCAATCTTAAAGGCGTTTCTTAATGTAACATGGGAGATTACTTACAATAGAACGCCGTTTATCCGAACGTTTATTATCCGGAGCTTCAAATATCTGAACCAGAGTCTGGATACGTTTTCGAACAGTACAATGCTCAGCACTTGTTTACCCAAGGTGAAGGAAATTTGGGGAATTTCAGCTGTGTGATTTGGTAAACATCTGCGAAGAATATTAGGTCAGTTTGTTTCCAAGTGAAGGGGTCTTTTGTTGCTGTAGAAACCTAGATGGCATGTGATGCAGAAGACTGTGGATTTCAAATGCTAAATGATGACGAGATTGTGACTTCCGTGAGAAGAATCCGACCCTGTCGACGATGAAATGGATGAAGACGAGGGCAACACACACACACAACAACAACAACGAAAGTAGCAAGGGTCCATCAAATGCTGAAGAGTTTTTCTGCTTTAGAGACAGCTATGTTGTGGTATGAACAACAATCAAAATGCTGTCCTACTCAACTAATGCTGCTGAAGAGAATCAGAGACCTTACATTAAAAAAACGAAAGTGTACATTGGTATAGCGAAAAATAAGTGATTATTTTCCACAATAAAGGTAAAATTGCGGCCTTTTTCACCTATTTTGCTTTTTCTTCAAGCACATATCCCACATATGATGATTTTCAATATTCGTGTAGTGTCCGGTTTCATATACTGCATGGATCGCATTCGCTTTTCGGTTATCCGAACGGTGTCCGGTCCCAGTTGATTTCGGTTAAACGACATTCTACTGTATTATATCTTTTATTCTTACTGAAATTTATTGTTTATGTTACATGAATAAATTACATTTGAGCAATATTGAGTCAATAATTTTGCACGTCTTTTTAGCCTTTAATACAAAAATACCAATGGTACAAATTATAATTTCATTTATAGCTAATCTTAGCCAATTGCATTCAAACCAAATGATTAAATTTGGCTTTGTTTTTGTTGGAAAATAAACATAACGTATATCGTTTTATTACTTTCTTTTTTCAAGAAATTGGTTTCCGATTATTTCTTTCAATTCAAAAGTTTTACAGATATAATTAAGTAGTTAACCAGGTTATAAATCCATCAACTGTGGATAACATTAACACTTTCATCACGATTGACGAAATAACTCGTCTTCAAGGATCCACAAATAAATCATTATAGTGAGAATTGCTATTGATTGGAATTGATTATTATTTTTCGAAGTAAAGTAAGCAAGTTTTAAATGAGTTTATGTTTTGTTTCAATTTTAGCTCTGCGTAAAGCGGTGCAGACTCTCAGCGCAAAGGGTGGGATAAAGGCGCGACATTGCCGCGATGTGAAAGTGTTAACGCATTCAATATTCATTATAAAAATATAAAAAATAAAATAAAATATCATTTAAACGCATTAATGTAGATGAAAATGTACTTCCGAAAAACCGAAATAATTTTTGCGAACTAAATGCATTTATGAGAACAGAGTTTTTATTAATAAAATTTAAATGTAATTAGTAAAAAATGATTTTTTTATTTACTTATAAATTGCAATTTTTAAGCGAACACAAATCGCCTTTCACGTTTAATTAAATGTTTATCTATTGTTTCACACCATAGCGCAATGAATATTTTATTGAAAATCACAGAAAAATAAAGCGTACTTTTATTTTTATTTTACATTCATAATAATGATTGCGTATCTGAAGCCAGCATTATTTCTGTTTGAGTCATGATCTCCATTTCCTATATCATTAACCTCTTACTGGTTTGCCCGTACACCGTACGGGCTATTAAACCTTTTACCGTACAGTACGGTATTGGTATTTTCTTCTCTCTATCTTTGATTTGCACATATTATTAATTCTTATAGTGAGATTGTTAGTGTTCTTAAGAGATGCAGTTCGTCGATGGTACTGAAATACTTCTCATCCGGGATTTTCTTTGTGGTGAAGGATAGGAATGTTTCATTGAAGGCAGAAATTTAGATTCTTGAAAATATTGGATAAACAAGGGCTGTGCCAAGGGAATGTGCAATTTGTTGCTTGAGAAGAAATGAAAATTGAAAGATAATCCAAAAGAACCAATATTATCTCTGCCCCATTGCAATGTAAAACTTAGTTTTATACCATGCTTCAAATTGTATGTGCATATATACAAGGGGTGATCAAATGAAAAGGTACGAAACGACACGGTGGGTACACAAATATAGACTTTATTCAAAATATACACCATAGGCCTGAGCACAACGATCCCACTGATGAACAAGCCGCAGGATTCCTTGTTCCCAGAATTCCTGTGGCTGTGACGAGACCCAGTCCTTCACAGTGTCCTTGAGTACGTCGTCCGAGTTGAAGCGCTTTCCTGTCAGGTGTTTCTTCAGTGGACCAAACACATGGAAATCGCAGGGTGAAATGTCCGGACTGTAGGACGGATGGTCCAACGTCTCCCATTGGAACTTGTCCAGTTCCATTTGTGTGACTCTGGAGACGTGTGGACGCGCGTTATCATGGAGCAGAACCACACCCTCCGTGAGCAGCCCCGGTCTTTTGTTCTTGATGGACCTGCGTAGGCGTCGGAGTGTCTCACAGTACACATCGGAGTTAATGCTTTTTCTGTGCTCGAGTAATTCTGTGCTCGCATCATTTGGACGCCGCTTTTTATAAGAGCCTTTGCTCTCTCCTACGCATGCGGGCACCCGCGCATGATCCGATCCCAGTCAGAGTCTCCAATGGCATCCCGAGATGTCTCGCTACATTCTCCCTTGGAGGAATATGCAAATATTTAACTGTTTCATTTTTATGTCGTTTCGTACCTTTTCATTTGATCACCCCTTGTATATATGTACACACACAAAATCCTCAAGCGTTTGAAAAAGTAGAATTTTTTTGTAAGTATGAAAGAAATTATTGTAAGTTATACGAAACATTTTTCTTAGCATGCAGAATGTGCTTACAAAAAGCAAACACTTAATGATTTTTGCAGTGGTTTAACGTACACCCCCGTATTGACGGGGAGGGGGCAAGATTCTAGGGGTCCCAAAGCCGGCCTGATGGGGGCTTTGGGGCCCAAAACATGACTTTGCAGGGAAGAGGGAGGCTTAATATTCTCCGTTACGCCATTGGATTTTTGTGTTCCACAATAATAAAATAAAAAGGAGTGTGAAAACTTTAAAATATAAAATAAAAATCTTACACTTCATTAATTTTATGGGAGCGATATTACTTTTTAAGCGATTGATAACTTTTTACGTACTTTAATCTCCAAACTAAATAAACTCTAGACTAAAATCGAAGTGATCCAAGTAACTATTTTCATTCTTTCTCAAACTGTCCTAAAAGCTTATTCAAAGAGCTCCATTTCAAATCTTTAAAGTAAGCAAACCTCATCAAATACAATAAAAGTATTTTTAGTTCACTCGTAATCTTTCACACACATGAAAAATGTCCTTCTCTGAAACAAAAATCGATAAATTCCGGAGGGAAAATACGCGTTACTAATCTCTCCGCTACATTCTCAGTAACCTTTGTACTTCATCTCCAGTAATTGGAAAATGAGAAAAAAGAATTCGCGAATCTCTCGACAATTAGCTGTTCGAAGACAGATTTTATAATTATTTTTAACTTCTGTTTCAGACATTCGGCACAGTTGAAGCTTTATGTCACTGGCAAAATCGATAAAAAGGTTTAATTATATCCTTTAATTTAAGAAAATTTCTAGGGCTCGTAGGAAATGAAAATAATTGTGCGTAGAATTTTGCGGAATGCTTAATTCTGTAGAATTAAGATTGCTTATGGGTGACAACGGATTGAATCTGTGTTGCTAAATGCTGTTGCCAAACTGTAATTATGAAAGACGTTTAATTACTATTGAGCAATTATTGCAGTTTGAAGCTTCTATGGGAAATTAAATTGTTAGCCCAATGGTTTGTTCTATGTTTGAAAAGGAGAATTTACTTAAGAATATTTTGTATAAGAGAATTGTAAAGTAAAGTTTGTACTGAGAATTCTTTATTTAATAGTTTATATCAAGGGTGTCAAACTCAAAGGGTGACTTGGGCCAAATAAGCAATGTTTAACTTAAGGTAGGCCGCAAAGAAAATCAGAATTTATAGAAATGTAGAGGTTTATTTCGAATAATACGTTACAATAAACATATTGTGGTGTCGTGAAATGGGGTGTTGAGGGTGTTGAGAAAAATCTGTGTGATGAGGGATCACACAGATCTTTCTCAAAATACATTTTATTCTGGAATAAATAAACATAACAGAATTTTCATTATTAAATTGATAAATTTCACAGTATTTCGCAATAGAAAAGTTCTACTCCAAAAATCAGATCATTCCAGCCTTTGCTCCGGTGACTCCAACACTCCATCTTTCAAAATCCAGCTATGTTTATCTCACTTGGTCCTTGAGGTGCAACTGCCCTCGGAAACTTGACCAAGCATCTTCGAAGAAAAACTAAAATTCAAGAGCGAAGTAATTCCTTAAATTCAAGGAGATCGCGAGTCCCATCAACCTCCGAACTAACCCTTTAAACTCCCTTGGAGGGTCACTTTTACACACCAAATCCTCTCTCATTGGCACATGTAACAGATATGTCCTCGGCTCTCCTCACTTTAGTCCTACATTGGTGCTTGGAGACAATAGGCTGGCACATCTAATCCCAACTCCGAGTGAGTGAGTGAATATTAACGTCGCACTGATTAGCAACACGAAGGCTTTTGGCGACGGTCCGCGTAATTTTGAAACATGGTCAAGAGACGCGGACGACACCTGAGCTGGCACCTCCCTCTCCTAACTACCACATCACACCAACGGGAGGACGTTTGAGCTCACGACAGATTTAACATGCATCGCTCTCCTACATGGCGAGTCTTTAGTGGTACTGGGATCGAACTCATGACACTCTAGCCATGATCCGATGCCTAGACCACTCGGCTACCGCGGCCGACATCTCAACTCCGAAGTGGTATCTTGTTCGCCATCTGGAAGGCTATGAATCGCTTTGTCATATTTACACTGATGTCACATTACACTGTCACATTGTCCTGACCAGTACTCTGTCACATTGTCCATTACTTTTCATTCAAGTTGTTTGCGGTCCAGATGGGCGAGGGGAGCCCAACACAATAGATGCTGTTCCCCGAAGCTTCTCTCCTATAGAACTTTAAGCCTAAAGATCATCTGTATATTGGCGAAATAAAAGGTGTGGTGACATCAAAGCCTTTTACCAAATCGGCTCACATGTGTTGCACCCTAGGCACGAGGAAGGAAAAGCCGGTCCTTTTTGGAAGATACAATGTCCCATTTGGACATATTGGTCCCCAGTACGCCAATCTTGGCAAGTATTGTTGGGGAGAGTTCTACTAATAAGGAAATGTCACAAGATATAAAAGAACAAGTAAATGTAATGTATAAGCGTCCTGGCACTTGACATCTCTTCTCTTTTACTATATTTCCTATTTCGGGAGAAATTTTGATATTTTATTGTATATTATTGTGTGCCAATATATGATCCGGGCTATAAAAATGCTCATTGTGGGCCACATGCAGCCCGCGGATGGCGAGTTTCACACCCCTGATTTATATGAATCAATGTCTTAGAAATGTAATTAAATGTTTCTGCAGAAGCTATTTATTTTAGGAAAGATTTGTATGTGCAAAACAATAATATAAAATTATTTTTATTTCCCCCTCTCCATTTATTGCTTACTTCATTAACTGTAAAATAGGTTACAAATATTTTATGTGAACTAGTAAAATTTAACAGCCTAGGTGTAAAATTCCTGCATTGTTTTAAATTTTATAGGCTTGTTACTTATCAATTCGTGAGAATAGGAAATAATTGAATAGCTATAAATTAATTATCTGTTTAATGTCTTGAATTTTTTATTCAGTTAAATAAACAATAATAATAGGATAAATTTTATTTTATAAACGTTTCAATTCTTTGAAATTAAATAGTCATTTTAACTTCGACCATGGACATTATTTTAAATGTTCTATTTTTCAATTTTTACGGGAAAAAAATAAATAAAAAGATGTAACTAAAACTTTGAATAAGAAATTCGCAAAGACTATGATCGCTGTAAGATGATGCCTAAATAATTTTTGAAAAATGCAGACATTTTAACAATTTACTTGCTTACTGTTGGATTTTAAGTTAAAAACATAGTTTTAAAACTAAAGTGTAAGAATAAGTAAGCTTTTTCTCTTTTATTTATAAAACTTCTAATTGTTTCAGCCTTGAATCATCCTTAATTGCTTAAAATATTTTATATTTTGAAATTTGTTTCAAATAAATCACGAATGTAAGCCAAATATATTTTATAAATTTTTAATATTAAGATTTTTATTGCGATATAAAAGAAAACAAATATCTAAAGATGTTGTTTTATCACAAAAGATACGAATACCCTTCAATTAAGGAAAATGAATAAAATCCTTTGAATAATTCTTGAAGTGTTTAATTTTAAAGTGAGTCTTTCGAATTTATCTGAATCTCGCCCTTCCTTTTACTGAAAAAAAGATATAACCATTATGCAAAGAATAATATAAGTAATACTTATTTAAGGCACTTTACCCCGAGATATAAATATATTTTTAAGTAAAAAAATATTTTCAAAACCTTTATTTTTTAGAAAGTTTTTTGCACATCATATGAATTTATCTGACACTTTCATTCATTTTTTTACAAAAAAAAAGTAAGTGAACACCCCCTGTTTCTTAAGGCTTACTGTAACCACTTTTGATTTTGACAAGTATTATGTCCTATAATCCATCGGATTAAACTCGACGAAATAAGAATTACCCTTAAAAAGCTGTTGGAAAAAAAGAATTTGTCACTCACTACTTTTGTGCAATTTTTTCTTTACACTCCAATAACATTGGCAATAAACGAGATCTGAAATATTTATTGAATAGCAGAAGCCCTTCAATATCCAAAATATTCTACTCATTTCATTATTAATTGTACATTTTGTTCGGCTTAATTGTTTACGTTTGAGTTTTATATCGATTAATGTGTATGTGTGTAGATTTTATATCGGTAAGTGTTGTGACAACCGGGGTAGTGGTTGTTGGTGTTTGGGGGTTCGAGTAAAAATCAGACATAACCAGTTTCAAACTCAAATTTATTATCCCACTGACTTAAACCAGACAGCTGAAGGTAGGAAATGCACAACGTAACTAATTAGAAGAGCAATTGCAAGGCTTAAGGCTACTTAATATATAAGTATAATTTATTCGCTTTACTCTTGGAACACTTTGAACTATTGCATAATTCACCTTAATTCTCTTATTAAATTGTACGACTCGCGGTCGTAATCCTTGAGCTCAATTTTATCATTTTTTCTCCAATTATCAACAATTGACTATCCAGCGAATAACTGCCGTCTAACTTGTGACCCTCCGTTAACTAACATCGCGTACCTAAGCGTCAACACTTAAGCGGAACCACTCATTTGCATAAATAACGTCTTCTTCTTCTGGAGAAAGTTTTCAATAGAACATACAATTAAAAAGAAATAAAATTTACACGAGAGGATTAGTTGAATGCTCATGGTTAGATCCGTTACAGTGCTATATATGGATTTTGAATCGATAAATTTTTAGGGGTGGATTTTACATCAATAAGTGTGCATATATGTAGGTTTCATTAGTAAATATTAAATTTGAAATCATAAATATGTGTGTGTGGATTTATGGACGATAAATATATAAGTATGGATTCGTAGTGCACAAATTTTTCAACGGTATGTGGATCTGCATTTTACATTACAGAGAGTATTTGAATGAATTTTATAATATAAATATTATGAATGTGAATGCATGAATTTTATAATATTTATGTTACTCTTGATTGATTTTTTTCTGCTGGTGAGAATTTTTCACTTTTCCGATAAACATAATAAACTATACTAATTAAAATCCGTCTGAGAATTAGAAAAAAAAATCATTGTTCAGTTTAGATCAAAAATTATATCTCAGTCTTTTAGTTAATGAATATTTCAATTTTGTATCAGAACCTGGGGACTAGAAGAACGTAGTGATTAAGATCAGGAGCTCCATAGCCTGCGAGTTTGAATTCTGATTTTTTCTATTAAATATCAAAGGGAATAACTGATGCAGCTGTAATTAAACTCGATTTTGGCATCCACTTGATATGATGTAGAAGATAGTACACAATATATGATTCCAGATATCCTTTTAATTTGAAAACGAGGGAAATTTTAAGGTCCATTGCCAATAGACCTCATGTAGTTATACAGTGTAATTAATTTAACTCAAATGAGACAATTGGATAACACAGAGAACAAAAATTCCCTTTGAACATATGTTTTGATGTGTGAAAAGATTCGAAATCTTCATAAGGCACATGACTCATCAGTCTGTTAAATAATGTTAATGAAAAGTTTTGTATGTGAGAACCAAGTTTTCTAATCTTTCCTGGAACCTTTATTGGACAAATATGGTCACTGTTCGATCCAGAAATGATAAATCCATATGGAATATATGAAACTTTGAGTTTTGACTTCTGAAATTTTTGAAATAAAATCCCTAGTAAATCTGGTTTCAAATAAGCTTAAAAACCAATGTGATTCTACGTTAATTTATATATAAGACAAACCACATTATTAATGAGAATGTCACAACAATTTCGAATTGTCGAATATATATGGTATCAAATCCATTCAAATTTTTAGTCATACGATCGCGTTAAAGATTTCACAAAAAATCTAATAAAAACATAATTTTTTACAACGGTCAAAAATATATATGTATACGAGTTATATTTTATTATATTTTAGAGTGGGAAGTCTCTAAGTATTGGATATTTAATAAGGTGTCGAAAATTTAATACAATACGAGTGCTTATTTTCTGTAAGCCATTTTCAGTTCATTAAAGTAATATTAAATTATTTGGAATTTTTGATCACTTGAAAGAAATGAATCTCATCCAGATAAATGAAAAACTAAGTAAGGTTTCTTAGTATATAACCTATTTTTTTCTTCGATTTTTATAAAGTATTTAATATTAGAGCATAATAGATTTTTCAAGTAGCTCGCAGTAACAATATTGTTTCATTTATTGCTACATTTCCATTATATACATATAATCCCTAACATTGCAGATATGCTGAACTAATTCCTGAATATCCCTGTTGCATTATTCATGAAGAGTTGCCAAGAATGATCAAAGACATCCTCCCCGACAGAAAAGATGTCCCTTTTTTCCGGCAAAGAAGGCCCTTCTGCAGATTCTATCCTGACCCCTTGTTTAGGGCAAAATTGTGTCCTGGCATTCTTCCCAGAATCCAGCAAATGAGAAACGTGGGATCCGGGCAGGGGTGTCTGGCATTCTGTCACTTTGCAGGGATAATTAATGATATGTGCAGCAGGAACCATTGTTTCGGTTCTGCGTTTTATTATTGGTTAATAGCCTCTTCCAACATCTGTGATTGGCTGAGCAAGAATGGACGAAAGCGACCTATTTATTAGTTATTGAGGAGATGTCAGTTGGAAACAGGACAGTAATGTATTGATGAAGATTGCGATTAAAGGAGTTACTGGTATGACGATTTGGTTGGATAGTGGAATTGCACTTCTCGATAAATATCAAACCATGCATTCTTTATACACCTTCTTAAGCTATTTTTTTACTGTGTTTAATAAATATGAGATAAAAATAATTCAATCTCACACATCAATTTTATTTCTTATGAGATCTGAAAATTCGTATGAAAGGAAAGTATAATTTTTTGTTGATGCATCAATCATATATATGGGTGAATTCTTAATAGTTTATTTGATCGAAGGACTTTTAAAACAATTACATATGTAATTAATATATGAATACATTGAGCTCTATCTGCTATTCGATATTCATTCCAAGAATATTTGCCAACATTCGCAATAGAATATAAAATCATATCCATCACTAATATTCAAAATATAATACATGAATACATAATCAATAGACCATCAATAAATCTTTCTAGTGAAATATGTAGAGCGACATTTTACAACCCTATAATTGAACCCTCTTACGTTATTCTGATCCCGAGATTAACCATAATTCAGCGTTTCTCAAACTGTGGGGCGCGCCCCCTCCCTAGGGGGGCGTGATAACCCTACGAAGGGGCGCGAGTATATTGGAAAGTCGAAAACAAAAGATTATTTAAAAAATTATTAATTTAAGCAAAAAATATAAACAAATAAATATATTCAGACATAATAAAATAAATACACAAATTACGCTGTTACAATAAAACTTATAAATATATCAGACTGCGCATACGTTAAGAATACTGAGCTAAGAACAAGTTTAATAATTACCAGTGACTTTAAGGTCTTGTCATAAACAAAATTATATACAAATTAATACTTATCTTGATACACGGGTCATAATTTATCCCTTAAATGCTAATTAAGAACAACGCGATTCACTCCTTAATCCCAATTTTTTAACACGTAGATGAGTGCAAGTGTGTATTGGGGGTGGGGGGTTGGAAAAGAAATAA
>BMAO01004930.1:0-47810 GCA_019973975.1 Trichonephila clavata
ATGAAGGGAAGTTACATAGTGTAGTAACCCTCTATCCCCCATCCATAAAGAACGTTCCCGCATTTACCTGAATCGACTCTCAAGGGCGTTATAGATAAATATTCCATTTTTGAAATATTATACCTACAGAGACTTGAAATTTAGCAGGCACTTTCATTTCATGGAGCAGACAGCCGCTAACGGATTTAGCGAAAATTGAACCCCAAGAGGTGTTGTGAAAATTTAAGGGTTATTTTAGATAAGTATTCCATTTTTTAACTACTAGACCAGAAAACTTGTAATTTAGCAAGTGCGCTCCTTCACATGTTAGATATACTCTATAAAAGGATTTTGTTAAACGCACAAAGAGCGTTTTAAGAGCTTAAGAGGCTTTACAGATGAAAAATAAGTAAACCCCTTAAAATTATTTTATATTTTTCTATAAATTATTTTGTGCCGGATTTTATTCCCCTTACAATTCAACTATCATATCAAGAGTAATGATTTTTTTTTAATAAAGTTAACTGGTGAGGAGAACGGGTACTTCAGCTAGTACTAATATATTCGCGATCCTGTGGTCTCTGGTGAAGTAAGAGACACCAAATAATCAGCCAATATGATCAGATCAATATATTAACTAATCTTTCAATTGATTATCAAGCAATCTCCTAAGCTAAGGGAACTGTCAACTTAATCGCTATCCTAAATTTCTAAGACAATTGATTACGTCACTTATCTGGGTTGCGATCCAATATAACAGCACTGGTCTGGGCTTAACCGGTATCACTAGCAAACCCTGCTAAAAGATCTTCTTTCACGCCGGAGACTTCTGATATTGATTTTGATAATCTAACATCTAAAGCAGCATAACGACTAATTCCTATACTCACTTTGCTAGTGTTTACATAGCACTCAAATTAACATAAATCAAGGGTTTTCTACGGGAAGGCATTTTTTTTAAACATGCAACAATACATATTTTCCCCTGATGATTAATGAAAAGCGCGGATATGACCCGTCACAATATATATAGATATAGTTTCGTTCATATTTAGTATCGAACTGATTCTCCTGGAGGATCCCTTGTCATGAATTGCGACAGATGCACACAGACGACAGTTTCCAGATTCCTTAGTGGACATTTAAGTAGCCTTGCCTTTCAGGGGGGCCATAAAACTCATCCGATTTGTCCAAAATGTAACATCGAGCAGGCTTCCCGACTCCTATTCTTGGATGCTGGGTTAGCCCTACGGCGACTTACTAGATTTTCCTATGCTTGTATATGACTTTTTGAAGGGGAATAAACTCATAGATCTCATCTAGCAGAAGCTAGACAAGGAGATAAGCAACAACATATGTAGCTTCTCATTTTTCTATTGCTTAGCGAGGAACCAATTCATTTAAATAAACAGTATTTCGAAATGAGTCTTAAAGGGAAAAAATATATCGCTCTTTAGCAAGATCCATTTTTAATCCTTATTTTCTTCATTTTCAAAGATATCCAAAGCCTGTTGATGACAGATTTTGTAATTTTGAACATTGGGACAAGGACAACAACCGAGCTGTATCCCATTCTCCACACCATTTTCAGAAATTTAAAAGTTCGATACATTTAATCAGTCATCAGGTACTGTACACGGCACGTCTGGAGTGACCCCAAGACTTGACAAAGTATGAGAGTAATAAGTGAAGTACATATTCCTGATTAACCAGGCTACTACAGTCGAAGATGCTTTGAAACTCTAAATGACTGATGATTTTTGCTAACCCTTTTCAGGAGAGGTAATCATTACTCCTTACACAGTAGCATCGCACTATCGTTGTAAAATTTCTTCTGCCATTTCATCAAGAGTTAAAATCCGGGACATGCACTTATACTTTCTCACTCATCAGCAGTCTGCCAACACCTGACAGTTTCTGCTGAAAGGGAAGGAATTTCCAATATGCGTATTAGAATTGCTTACCTACGAGGCTCTAACTATACTTCTTTAGATTTAATTCCTTACCTCACGAAATATTGAAGTCCGATATTAATTAACATTTTTTTAAAACTTATGGAGAAAGATTCCGGTTCTGGTTGTCAATCCATTATTAGAGATTTAAGCCTTTAACATTGAGCAAATTCCAGTGCCATCAATTGTCACAGAGGCACTCGTATGCGGTGTATTGGTGGGAAAAGAAAAGGCAAATGTTTCATTCAAATAAGTAAATTCTACGCAAACAAGATAATTTAATTGCCTTCCAAAGTATTCGGAGTAGTTTTACTCATAACAGTACACGCAAACATATACAAACAATCGTATTTCGGATAGATGAATATATATATCTGGGGCACTTAATGCACTGGTTGTATGAGGCGGATATATACGTCGGTGGTTGTATGAGGCGGATATATACGTCGGTGGTTGTTAAGAGGTTAAAACTGAAACATTTTTTTCACGAAGATTGTAGAATGTATTCATACATATAAATTTACTTTGGCCTCAGTATCCAAAATTTGGCATCATTAACATATTTTGACATTAAGTATAAATATTTATTCTTGAATCAGGGAATGCATGAACCCTTGTCGAATCAAAATAACCTCAAAATCTCGAAGAAATATATCCAAAAGTACCATTTCGCGTTAACTAAAACTTGGCAACAAGAAATAAATGACATTTGCGAATTACTTCGTCAAAAGTCGTAATCGATGTCGAAGGCAGTAATCGATTTAATTAATTCCTGCACGCGTCTCTCTTTCAAACGTAGCACGATGTTGGAAAGCGTCGCTGTAATTGAAATTCTTTACAAATTTTCAACACACTCCTCGCCATTAAAAAGTTTTCGGAATAAAATGAAGCCATGCGTTGGAAATGAAAATTCCCCCAGTCATGTGAAGGGAGAATTCTGAAAAAATAAATAAATCGTGGAGAGAAAGTTTAATCTTCGGATGCCAATTAACTATGCAGGGTTTATTTTTACTTACTGAAATTCGGGCACACGTGAGTTTCAAGAATATTTGTGTTGATTAAAGTGAAAATGTAGTATTCTGAGGAATTGATTCTATGATATTAAAGAGGGCAGTATCGTGATTTAAATGCTACATACTCGTAATTATCATCCATCTTGAACTAAAGTAAATAATCCTGCTTTCACCGCATAATGGAATAAATAAAACAGATTTTAGAACTGTAGCTATTTTGAATGTGTAAACTTAAAAATCCACCAACAGAATTTTTTTTCAAATCTAGTTCACTAAACTTCAACTCAAAAATCACACAAATATTAGACTACATGTTTAAATTATCTTTCTTAATCATTTGTCTCCCCAATTTTCAAGACTCAAAATATGCATTATGCTCTCATCCTCTGTTTTACATCAGTACTACACAAGTTTCTTTTTAACACCTCTAAGTTTATGCATGCGCCTACGAATTAGCAAGTGCCAAAGTCTTTTTGGAGCATATATGCTACAGTGACGTTTGTAGGTGACAAAATGCATCCTGAAAAATAAAAATGCTGGAATTCTATGTGGAGTTTGGTACATTTTAGCCCATTGATTAATACATTACAAATATTTTGAAAAATTTGAGATAAAGTTTATTTACATAAACAGGTAATATAAAAAAAAAAATTAGTCAATTCCTACTTAGATCAACCAAAAAAAAAATTATTTAAGTCACGTTTCATTAAATAGAGACAATTAATATAAATATGTATATATGACATATTCATATTTTAAGAGGTAATTAATTTTTATTAATTATCATTAAAGTATCGCATTGTCATCCAAAACAATCGTTTATATTAAATTTCAATTCAACTATTCAGCTTTGAAACGTGAAAAAAAATCTTTTAAAGATTTGACACAAGTTGCCAACGTGGCTGTATTTGTAATTCTTTGAATAATTAGTTTTAATGAACTAACTTTTATTAATTATAATTACATTACTGCATTGGCATCCAAAACAAGCGTGTATACAAAATTTCCGCTGAATTGAGTGCTTTTATTAACGATTGAAAATTTGAGCAAGATAAATATTGACAGAGTGCGAGCTAATAGTAAGAATTGAATAATTAAATGTAAGTTGTATTTCTTAAATTAAATTAAATTGGCTTAAAAAAAGAGCTAAATTAAAAAAAAAACGAAATATTTAAAAGCATCTACACTACTCAAGAAGTATAGCTTATATGTTTTTCAATAAAAATACAATGGAATCCGTTAATACGTTTCCTTTAATGAAATGATTCAGTAAATTTGTGAATATTTCATTAGCCTGTAATTTCAAAAATTGTAATAATTTAAGAAAAACAAGGAAAACAAAGACAGTTGATTAACAAAGCTATTCTGTTTGAGCATACATGGGATCCTTTTTTCAGTACTGTTGGATGCATACGGTGGTATTTGGCAAGAGTTTTTAATTTGGCAAAAAAAATTATCAATCGATTACATCTGTTTTAATTACACATTTGCGGGTTTTCTTAAATAAATATACCGGTATATTTTTAATATAAAATAATATATGTAATAAAATAATAAATATAAAATCTTAGAAACTGAGTACGTGCTCGTTAAATCAGTGGGTCCGAAAGTCGTGTGGGTAGTCGTAACTGCAACCACGGGTGCAGGAGGCTGGAGAATGTTTTCCTCTCCACCAATTCCATGCCTAAATTGTGGTGTTGGAAATAGTTTGTGTCGCCATCTATCGTGTATGACCCGAGCAAAATCGTCCTGTCACCTGCACTGTGCTCAAAGATAAAAGCTAACGACAGGCGTGCAACTAGCCCCTTGCCACGATGGATTTCGTGGGGCTCGATGTTTCACCTTCAGACAGGTGACATTAGAAACACAACAATAAATTTTAAAATCAATAATAAATACAACAATAAAAATATTTATTGCAATGAAATAATAAATATGAGTAAATAATCAATCTTATCACGAAATTAAACCTGAATTTATAATACTTCTGAATGTTCTTCATCGATCTTAACCATGGAAGTTATTAAAATGTATATACACTAGCACAGCGGCCCTTAAACATTCGATCGCTGCTGCCCTCTTTTATATAATAACTTGACGTCGGAACCCCTAAGATTTTGAACACCTCTCCCTGACTCCCAACACATGGCAAAATGATTTAAACGCAATCGGTACTGTATTGGCTCTGTATGAATCTAGTTCTTATTTCTTGCACAATTATTTATTACTTTTTGAAAATATTACGCTGTAGTAATGGCTATGTAGCAACAAAAAAATAATAAAAACCTTTATTTAATATTCTTGATCGAAATACTTGCTCTAGTATAGTTTTTCATTGGGGGAAATTTAGTGATCTTGTTAAGATGGACATTTTTCAATTTTTCCATGAAGACATTCAGAGTCTGTGTGATAAGAAAATCTTAACAATAAATGAGGGACCTTCCGCACCCCTAAAAAGACGCCGTGGACCCCCAGGGACCCAAGGATCACAGTTAAAGAACCTCTGCACTAGTGATTAAATAATCGATGAATGATTTGAAAATTGTAAAGAAATTTTTTAGAGCTTATTTAGAGCAAACTTTTCTTAATTTCTGGTAATTCAATTCAGCTTTCAAATAAAACTCTTGACATAATGAAAAAATATTATGATTATTTCATTTATATTCTTCGTAAAATAATATATGAACTTTTATCACATCTAGTTTAACAGAATTATGCGCAACAGCTATATTTTTTAAATGTAAATCTCTACACTTTTATGAAAATATTCGATGTTTTGTAGACACTGTTTCTGTAGGTTTAAATCATGAAATTCATTTCATTGAATAAATGGTGTTATAGTTTATCAATTCAGCTTCCATAATGCGAAAAATATAGATAAATAGTTCAGAATTATATTTTAAATTCACCTCAAGACACACAGTCAAATAAGTTTTGTATTGCCATTAAATTAAATGGAATAGAGAAGAGAGAGAGTGTGTCCATTTGTATTTTGCATAAACAAATGAAAATATCTATTTCGTGATTTCTTCTTATCACAATCCTCTAGTGTAATATACAATTTTTTAAAAAAATCTTAAAATAAAAGTGAAGTATTTGAACATGAATTTGCAATCCATTCAGGTTTTTCATAGTTAATTTTGTCTTAAGGGTATTCCAATATTCAAGAAATTATTTATATTCTTTCTTTTTTTTTTTTAAGTCTCCGGGCATTTCTGCTACTCGAAGGTTTTTTGATATTTAAATATATCTATTACAAGTAAATTCTCGAGACTTCATTTTTATACCAAATTAATTTATTATGCTCTTTTTAAAAGAAACTGATGTCGTATTATTTTTATTCCCCATCGATGATTAAATAATGGATAATATATCTTAAGACTATAGAGATAATAATCGGAAACGGTGCATATATTTTTCAGAAAAATTTGTTTTACATTTTTTTTTTTGTAAAAAAATACGCAACACTGCTAGAAAAAATTAGAGAATAATGGATTACAGTGGAACCTCTACATAATGAAGTTGCTTAATTCAGAAAAAAGTTCGTTGTATAGAAATTCGTAATTTTAAAGTTTTATCTTTCAATTTTCTTAATAAACCTCATAAAAAATTTTAAATTCATAAACATTATATATTAAAAAAAGTATATATTCACACCTTTTTGTAAATTAATGTATATTTATTTCTTGTATCTTACCTATCAAAAAAAAAAGAGAAAGAAAAAAGAAAAACTGCTAGGAAAGTTTCTTGACTCCTTTATCAACTTCCTGGAGAGTTAAATTTTTTTATTTGATGTTGAAGCACTGACGTTTTGACATTTTCGAGCTACCAGAAACGAAGTTACCAGTACGACTGATCAACACTACAAATGAACGGATACTATTTAAAAGACACGGGGACACGAGGCAACTCCACTGAAGGTGGAAGGAGATAGTGAAATTGTTTCTCGTGAGCTGGACAATTGAGGTTAATGGTTGTACTTTTTGGAAGAAAAGCCAAGAATTCTATTGCTCTCGGCGAGTTAGGCCCCTAATAAAACCAGTTCAAGATTTATAAGCACCGTAAAATGTGCTAAAAGAGAAAATAATTTAAATGTCGAGAATTATTTCAAAAATTGGGAGAAAAATTTGAATCAAAAGAAAAAAAGTTTGTTATGTAGAAAATGCACTATTCAGAGGTTATTTTGAAGAAAAAAAAGCTATTAAATGTTATTGATTTAATTAAAAAGTGTTCGATATATATAAAAATTTACAATACAGAGGTTCGTATAATAGAAGTTCAACTGCATATGTATTTCAAAAAACATTACCAAGTATTAAAGTATTTAAACTATAACATAATGTTAATAATTGGAATTTTGGAATAAAGACTATATTTTTAGTATAATATATTAGATATTATATAAATACCTCGAAATAAAGTAAAAATCATTAGGAAATATTTCTCTAAATATTTCATCTCGTGCGTTCTCACAATGCGCGTTCCCTCACTCTTTTGACTTTTCTTTAAGTGTAATCATGTTTACTTAATGTCTCGCTTAATCGCTTAAGCCAGTGATTGCAATTTGACTGTTGAATTGGTTCAATACTGCACGGTCATCTGTAATATTTTTCATTAAAAGCCAAAAGAGTCAATTTTATTCCTAAATGTGTGATACGGATTTAACGGAAAATAACCTTACATTCCTAAATTACTTTCCCCCGTTACTCCAATTCTGCAGCTTTAAATCTTTGTTGGTAAAACTGATCCTCCCCCCCCTCCCAGTTGGGAAAAATGACAGGTTTTACTTTAGTATTATAGGACATTAAAAATAAAAATAACAATTTATATAATACTTTCAGTGTTATCTAATCGAGAGTGCCCGTTGCAAACTCGTTGCCATCGAAAACTTTATTTTAACTCAAAGTATTCAAAAGATCGAACGTTTACTGTATATCATCTTGCCAGCAGAAAATTTCATCTCAGAGAACGTTTAACACTTTGCTAATGAACATTAGATCGGTAACGACCCCTTTCTTTTTTATTAATATTTTTCTTCCTTTCACTTCCAATATCTGCTTCCCAAACTTTGTGGGCACACAACTCAGAGTTGTCCTAATCGATTAAATAAAGGAAGAATTTTGCTTTATATAATAAGCAATAACGTAATTAAGGAATAAAATGCACGATAGAGGGAGTTATCGGCTTCGGAGGTCTTTTATGCATCGTAAAGTGATTGAGATTTGGCTCTGTGTTGAAAGGACTCTGTATTTTTAAGTTATCGGTTGAGTAAAACTGAAAGTGGTGTTAGAATATTCATAGCGACTCCTCCAATAATTTCAGATATTTGTGATATTGAGCTGCACAAGGAGGAAATGAAGCAGAGGCACAAAAACCGGAATTCTGAAATTATAGATATTAAAGTCGGTCCTATTTGAAGGGAATTTTCGGATACCCGCTTTAGATTTCTTTTTATATAATGCTAAAATGACTTTTTGCATCTAATTTTGGTAGAGTTTCCCAACTAAATGTAGCAAATTTATAGTTCTTTTACTGCGTGATAAATCCAAGATTTTTTTTGAAAAGATTGATTTCTCTTAGAACACATAAGCAAATGAATCAATATCGGAGAGATTTCTGGAAATAGAGCTTAAAGAGTGTCACGTTTTCTATAATTTTTATCGACCCAGAAGTATTTCAAACAAAACAAATTGGCATCTATAGATTACAAGGAATGACAGTTGAAACTTTCTTGGGGGAGAAGGGTTTGATTGATGTTTTATACAAATTTTTAACTGCATAATTAGAAAGGGACATTTTAGTTTTGTACTTTTATCTACAAAGTAAAATTAACACTACGCTGCGCATGACTCTGGCGCATGTCATGTCATGTGATGCAATATCCTGTTTTTCATTCCAGCAGTTTATTGTCATTTAGAGTTTTTTGATTTCATATTTTGGATATCATTACATTGACAATATTTTTCAATCGTTAATAAAATTCATTTTAATGCACTCAATTGACCTGAAATTTAAAATACACGTTTATTTTGGATGACAATATAGTAATTTTACTATAATTAATAAACATTAATTGATTGATTAAATTAATTAACATTGACAGCCACGTTGGCATCATTTTTGTCAACTTAGAGACCATTTTGACGACTTGCGCCAAAACTTGAAAAAGGTTTTTTCCTCACATTTTAAAGAGCTCACTTGAGCTGAAATTTAATATACTCTATTGTTTTGGGTAACAATACAATAATTAAATTATAATTAACTAAAATTACTGACTGATATTAATTATTTAAAAAATTATCGATACTGCCACGTTGGCTTCATTTTTAGCGACTTGGGTCAAATCAGTAAAATATTTTTTTCTCTCACGTTTCAAAGCTGAACAGTTGAACCGAAATTTTATATAAACGATTGTTTTGGATGACAATGCTATACTTTGAAGATAATTAATAAAAATTAATTACCTCTTATAATGTGATTCTATCCTATTTATGTAGATATTTATATTAAATGTATCTATTTAATAAAAAGTAACTAAAATAAATCATTTTTGCTGACCTAAATAGAAAATGACTTAATTTTTTTTAATATTACTTGTTTGGATATCATTACATTGAAGATAATTTTGGATATCATTGCATACTCACGTTATTTTGGATATCATTACACTCATGATATTTTGGATATCATTGTGCATTAACGATTTTCAGATATCAATACATTATTTATATTTTAAATTAGCTTTACATTTTATTTAACTAAAACACATAAAACGGCAAAACGGAACACAACACAAATGCGCACAGAAGAAAAAAAAAGACAAGCCTTCTTTGATCGTTCCGGAGAACTCAGCTTTTAGTTTCCTGAACCAAAAGCATTCAGAATCATATGACATTCGTTAATGAATACAGTTATTAATCAGAAGAAGTGTATGATGCAATATCGCATCATCTTATTTTGAAATATGTAAACGTGGTAGTTTTTAGGAGGTAAGGTAACGGTTAAAATGATATTTTCCGTTTGGCAAGTAAACTAAATAATAATTTATCCTGATATGTCTTGAAGAGTTACGAAATGAATAAAATCCTTCGAAGGAAAATATAAAGAATGAATCAATACATATAAATAATTACTTTGACCAAACTCTTAATTAGTAATTATTAATAATGGCCATAATTCATGTTTATTATTTATGACACAAATACAAATATGTGGTTAATGATAATATAAACTGCTTTATTACTTTAACCTTAACACACACATATATACAAAGCCATACATTGTGAAACCTCTAAAATTCATCTCCATTAAAGATATATAAAGTCCAGTTTTATGCCTGAAACAACATACATAATTAATTGATGAATGAAATGATATCTCAACTGATTTAAGAAGCGTTAAAAATTAGTATTTGCTCTAATCTCATACAATAATCACAGCGACATGCTGCGGCATGTAAACTGTAATGTTAATTTGTTATTTTTGTCATTTGTATCGAAATTTACACATGAAGCATTTTCACGCTTTTATTGAGAGCTTTCATCATGATTTTGAAGTTTAGACGGCCCAGCACACTGTGTATAAGTTAAAATAATTTAATCTGGTTATTGCGTATTAATAATAGGCGATTTTGAATAATAATCTCGTATTTTAATAAATGTGATAAAGATAAGGCCGGTTATTGTGTTAAATATAACACAATAACCGGTTATCATTAATAATTGAAAATGAAGTTCGGTCAGTCTGATTAGGCGTAATTTGTTGAAACTTCATCACTAAATTAATATTTTATATCTCTAATTGATGTGATACTTAATTGGTCGTTGTAGACATAAGTATTGTTAAGGTATCCACCTACATTAAAATAATGGATTTGGTCAAAAATTGAGGAAAAAAGTTCTTATTATATATATAATTTATTACGTTGGTAATCGCATTAGCGTGATAAAAATACCTAATTTTTTATTCATTAGAGCAAAAATTACAATTGTTTTGGTAAAAAAGATGGCATTTCCGTTTGGCAAATACTGACCGGAAGTATCATTTTGGAACCAAAACTAAAAGGTCTTTTTCAAATTTTTTCTCCTCTAAAATAATTTTAATATAAAGAAAAGAAGATTTTACTTCAACCTTAGAAAGAAGTCATACTTATTCAATACCTCTTATTAGTTCACTCTCTCCCTATATATATATATATAAACGAAAATCAGAGACACAACATCCCATGAGGACAAAGACCTACTGTACCCATTTCAGTATTCGTGATTTTGGGCTCCTGAGGTGCAAAAGCAGATGGTCCGGTCAGGTGGTCAGTCTGGCGAGGAACCCCCATTGTTAAGCTCCCAAACAAGCTTAATACTAATTTTATCGACCAACCTTCTGTCATATGTACATACATATTTATATTAATTGTGACTGTTCAATGAAAAATAACTAAAATAAAATTTTTCTTTGTTGACCTAAGTTGGAATTGACTTAATTCTTTTATATTGCTTGTTGTTCTTTTTAAAGTAAGTTTTCAACTCCGTCAATTTCAAGATATCTGTTTATTATTTACATCGAACAACATGCACAAGGTGCGGACGTCTATATCCAAAGTAAACAAGGAACTGACATTGTATAATAGTTTGCGCGGGAAATTATTATATTCATGCTTATTGGTTATAAATCACTAGCCAAATTCACTAAAAATTATTGCACTGTCCAAACTTCATTGCTAATTGTTAATATTAACCGATAAATGAAAAATATTCTGATGAATTATTTACTTTTAGCTCCTTCTTGGTTGTTATTAATAATAACCGTCGATTATTTAATAACAGATAAATTTCATAGACCATAACATATATATATATCTAATATATAAAATTCTCCTGTCACAGTGTTTGTAAGCAAACTCCTCCGAAACGACTCCACCGATTCTCATGAAAGTTTGTGCGTATATTCAGTAGGTCTGAGAATAGGACGTAAACTATTTTTCATTCCGATATTGCAATTAGTTGAAAAGATATTAATTAAAAACCTTAAAACGCGTAATTGTTTTATCCCTGTGTGTTGCTTTTTTCACCGTTTATCTCGCTTGGCGTCGAGAATCGGTTTCGCGCCAGATGTGTGACTTTCTCTGTTCTGCCGTCCAAATCGACCTGCTCATGGGTTACAATAGCAAAATAGGTGTCTATAGCAAATCAAAAATCAACAAATTTGGCAAGTGAAAAGTCCCCCCCCCCCATTTTTTTGTACATATCTTTAATTCAAAAATTCATATATTGCATGGTTTATAAAACAAAAATGTCTAAAGTATTTGCAAAAAACTTAATTTTTTTTTACTTCGTTTTGATTATTTCAAATAAGTGACACGAGATAAACGAAACGGCTAGACCAATTCTTTTGAAATTATGTGCGTACATTCAGTAGGAAAGAGGTGTTGCCTGAGGACTTGACTCATTGGATTTGCCAGGCATGCCACCGCACCATTTACAACTGAAGGTTGGATGTCCGGTTATTTTGCTTCGTAATTTGAACCCACCATGGCTGTGCAATGGCACGTGATCAGTCATCAAAAATTGATTGAAAACGTTGTCAAAGCTAGCATTTTGAATGGCAAGTTCCGGGAATAAGATGTATTACTGTGTGCCACGATTCCCTATTATTCCCTCAGATGTGCCAATTGAATTCAAACGGATTCAATTTCCAATTAGATTGGCATTCGCAATGACAATCAATAAGTCTCAATGCCAAATGCTTATTGGTTAGATTAAGATTAGATTGGTAACGCTTTGTGGCTTAGATTTGGGCACACCATGTTTTCCACACGGACCATTATATGTGGCATGTTCTTGCATGGGTAAACCATCTAGTTTGTTTGTGTAGGATAAAGATGGACTCACTAAAAATATCGTACATTCCATTACACTAAGAGACTGATAATGTTTTTTTTAAGTGTCATAATTTGTGATAGAGATGTAATTTGAAATTTATTAGTTAAAATAATAACAGTACAAATAATTCAAAAAATGAATATTTGGTGTTTTGTTACTTTTATAGGCCGTCATCGTTCACAGCTTTCCACATTTATTTCTCTTTCAGTCAATATACCACATATTTATATATATATATATATATATTATAAATACTAATCCATTATCATGATGTCTAGTTTTATTCATCATAATTTATGTGTGTGGCGAAAGTTTGTTAATAATTCAAAAGACTGTCATGAAATATGGAAAACATTAACATTCGTTACCTAGAGTAACTATAATTCATACCAAACGAAATACGGCATCATTTGGCATTTTCTTCTCGAGCACAGAGAAACTTTCTCTTTCTATTTATTCATTCATCTGACCCTTTTTCACATTCTTAATTCATTAACTGTCCTTTGGATAAGAAACTAAACGACCAAGAAAAAAAAATCAGCAAATGTTTCGGATAATAGGACAGAAAAAAAAATTCTATCATAGGGAGAATAATTTAATCTAGTTATAATTTTTATCCCCCAGAAATTCACGTTTCAAACTATTAGGGGACACATCGGAAACATTGTACGTTCATTCACTCATTTAAAGGAAACAAGTTATGGAAGATATATACCGCATTATTTTCGATTACTACACATTACAAAATAGAATTTTAGGTCATTAATATGTCTGAGTCTGAAGATGAGGTTTTATTAATGTTTTATCACTGCAGGTTGTTTTTCTTAAGACGCATAAATCAAACAAAATACTGGAATATAGAGCGATTATTATGCAATAAGAAGTATTAAACAAATATTAATTATGACATCTTAAGAAGATAATAAATGTATAAGTATGTTTCGCTTAGAAAAATATTAAATAATATCCCCCTCAAATAATATATATATATAAGCTTAATAGTTGTTACCCGTCCACTTCGCTGGGTATTTCATGAGGGTGTATGAATATATATATATATATATAAATATATATATATATACTTGCTGACCCGGCAAACGTAGTTTTGCCTTATAAATTATTTCTAGTGAACATTTTGGTAGTCAAATAAAAAAAAACTAACTCATTGTAAGTGTGTAGGAATGTGGTATATGACTGAAAGAGAAATGGAAAGCTGTGAACGATAACGGCCTATAAAAGTAACAAAACACCAAATATTCATTTTTTGAATTCTTTGTACTTTGATTATTTTTTTAACTAACAAATTTCCAATTACATCTCAAATTATGACAATTAAAAAAACATTATCAGTCTCTTAGTGCAATGGAGTGTATGGTATTTTTAGTGAGTCCATCTTTTGCCTACACAAACAAACTAGATGGTTTACCCACGCGAGAACATGCCACGTATAATGGTACATGTGAAAAACACGGTGTGCCCAAATCTAAGCCATAAACAGATTTCGTTTGGCCTTGAGACTTATTGTGATTGTCATTGCGAATGCCAATCTAATTGGAAATTGAATCCGTTTGAATTCCATTGGCACATCTGTGGGAATAATAGAGAATCGTGTTAGTAATACATCTTATTCCCGGAACTTGACATTCAAAATGCTGGCTTCGACAACGTTTTCAATCAATTTTTTCATCACTAATAACGTGCCATTGCACAGCCGTGGTGGGTTCAAATTACGAAGTAAAATAACCGGAGATCCAACCTTCAGTTGTAAATGGCGCGGTGGCATGCCTGGCAAATTCAATGAGATCAAAAACTCTACCGGATAATTTACAGCTTCGTTGGTATCGCAAACTGCATCAATAGATTTGCATCAAGTCCCCAGGCAACAACTGTTTCCTACTGAATATACGCACAAAATTTCAAAAGAATCGGTCTAGCCGTTCCATTTATCTCTTGTCACTTATTTGAAATAATGATAACGAAGTAAAAAAAGATTAAGTTTTTGCAGATATTTTTGTTTTATAAACCGATGCAATATATGAATTTTTGAATTTAAGATATGTAAAAAAAAGTGGGGGAAAAAATTTTTCACTCGCCAAATTCGGTGACTTTTGATTTGCTGTAGACACCTATTTTGCTATTGTAACCCATGAGCAGGGTGATTTGGACAGTAGAACAGAGAAGAGTCACACATCCGGCGCGAAACCGATTTTCGACGCCAAGCGAAATAAACGGCTCAAATAAGCGTGTGCAGGGGTAAAACAATTACACGTTTTAAGGTTTTTAATTAATATCTTTTCAACTAATTGCAATATCGGAATGAAAAATGGTTTACGTCCTATTCTCAGACCTACTGAAAATACACACAAAATTTCATAAGAATAGGCCTTGTCGTTTGAGAGGAGTTTGGTTACAAACACTGTGACAGGAGAATTTTAACTATTAGATTGATATTAAAGTCGCCTGTAAAAACGCATTCAATAAATTGAAAAATATTTTTATAACTCTCCAACTCGTGATTTAAAAAGAACAGGTCTCCTAAATAATAATTTAAAATACTGAAGTAGAAGGAATTTTTATATTCTCCTATTTTTTTCCTTAAAAGTGGAAATCCACCAAACCCATTTTAAGTGGATCTCTAAAGAACAAAATAAACATGCTTGCCAAATTTCAAATTAAAATATAGAAGTTCAAAAAAAGGAATTTTTTTATAAATAAGCCTCAAAACCTCCTTTGAGAGCCCATTTTTGAAAGATCCGTTCGTAGCATGTTTAAATTCAACAAAAGAAACATGCATACCCAATTTCATCAGCGTAGATCTAGTAGTTTGAAAATGAGAGCTTTTATAGTTACAAAAACCCGTTTCAAACCATAGGAGTTGATTTCCGTAAAATATATGTTCTGAGCGGATCTCTATTCAACAAAAGAAACATGTTTAACTAATTTCAAAATGCGGGTCTAACAGTTAAAAAACAGGAATTGCTATCAATAACTTCACTTAACCCCTTGCAACCGTCGATTTTTGCAAAAAATCCATTCCTAGTGAAACTCTACTCCAAGAAAGGAACTTACCTACGGGTTTTTCCAATTTGATGTAACCCCATTGGAATAATTGTATTAGTTTTTTGCTTTGTCCATATTAATTGAATTGAATTTATTAATTGAGTTTAATTGTTGATTGCCTTTTGTGGGGGAAAGGTTCCAAAACATCAAACTTTTAGTAAGAGGTGGATGGGATTTTTCTCGTTCAATTAAAATTATTCTGACGTTTTTTGCAATTTTTTTTATCTATTTGCTACATGTTCCATGCTCCAACCCCTTCCTCTTTTTTTCCAATAAAACCCCAAATAATAAAAATATGCAGTAACAATTTTGATAAAGGTCTCGAAGCCATTGCAAGAAAGCTTAGACTGTACAATTTTACCACTTTAAGGCAAATGTGTATAATCTTTAAAAAAATTTTTAAATTTTTTATTTTTGAAATTTGGTTTTAGTTGCATATATAATAAAGAGATTATTATTAAGTAATAATTCCATATAAAAATTTTCAAATTTGTTGTAAGATGTTTGTAAAATTAAAATTTTTTAAACATTTTTTAACATTATTTATATTTTAAATAGTTTTTTATATGCATATTTCCTTTCAAAACTTTTTTTCAAGTACCTTATAACATAAAACTGTGCATGGTTTTTTCATGCTTTACTCATTAATTTTATATTAATTTTTTTCGTTGTGAAGTATACAAAAATTCTCAAAAAAGTAACAATTTTGATTTTGAAATTTTTTAAAAACAATTACTACGTATCTTAGAGCTAATTCCATGCACAGTTTCACAAAATGTACATTTTAGAACATTTATAAAAAATTTCACATTCCTACTTAAATTATCAAAAAAGCCTTAGGGTTTTGAATGCTAGTATATGTTCAAAAATTCAGCATGGAGAAATATCAGTTTGCATTTTCATTCCAAAAATAGCATGATATAATATTCATCGAAGAGTCTGAAACTTTTATGAAACGTTAATTAGCTTATTTAAAACTGCTTACCATAAGAAATTGGAAAATGTGGAACTATTAAACAGTATACTGGCATCATGATTATATAGAATAAAACAAATGAGAGATCATTTCGTATAACACTTTACCTTAATAATTATTAAAAAAAAATACGTATGTACCTCACAGCTAATTCCATGATCAGTTTTTCAACTTAAATATTGCACAACATGTACAAAAGTTGTTTATGCCTTTATTTTTATTTCCATTATTTTAAAAGCCTTCGTTTGTATTATATCGTACACGAATGAAAGCAAATTCAAATAACAATTTATAGGGAAAATATATCAAAATCGAAGAATTGCATTTGTGTTGTTTATGCCACCTGATCGACAGTAACATCAGATCAAGGTCCACGAAATTCATCGCGGCTAAGGGTTAGAATTTTACACGCCTGTCGTTAGCCTAAGGTTTGAGCCCCCAAGAAGGTGACAGTGCGATTTTGCTCGGAACAACACGATAGATGGCGACACCATTCGGACCCACTGATTTAACGAGCACGTTCTCCGTTTATACTCGGTGGGGATTTGGTGGCATCGGGCATCGAACCCAGGCCTTACGGTCTGGAGTCCAATGCTCTAACCCCTAGGCTACCCACGGCCCAGAATTGCATTTGTGAGAGCATTTGTGTAAATACGTATGTTAAAATATTTTAATAATTGTATTGAGCTTCACATATATGGGATATATATTTTTTTCCATAGAAAACAAAAATAAAAAAATGGAAGAGCTTTTCTATTCTTTCTAATTAGATTTCGATTATTTGAGTTATCAAAATGAGATTTAGTTTTTGTGCTTTGAGAGAATCCATTATGAAATTTTAATTTAATTCATAATATCATTAAAAGCACACCCAACTTTTTAATCTTTACCAAATCCATTTTCTCTTCAATAAACAATACACTAACTATAATTTTTGCATGAATTGAACAATCCTTTCTTGAAATGATTTGTTATTGCAAATGTAATTCTACATATGTTAGTCTCATTGGTGCATGGTAAAAAATAATTAATTCACGTTTTATAAGGCACTTTTCTAGCAGATTATCTGAAAAGTGTGTGTGGCAATTTTGTTTAGTCTCCTGTCCAACATCAAAAATTGTTCCATAACTAAATAAAAAATACAGATAAAGCTTTGAAATTTCGCAGGCATGTTTATAATAATTCGCGGTATCATATAAGCCAATAAAAATTTCGATAGTTTCATGGTTTTTGGGTATTATGTCGCCTTAAATAATTTCAACTCTTTGTGCTTTGCGCAGCAGACCTACTTTTACCAATTTTTTACTGTTATTACTATAGAGGGTTATAGCGTTATATCTTCCTTTAGTATATATTTCGGGACATTAGAATCAATTATCTGGTGTTTTAGAAAGAGATGCTGTGTTTCGAAGTTGTTTAAATTTTGTTGAACTTTCTCCTTTTTTCCTCTTGATTTTTAAAAGTGGATTATATAATGCATGAATATAAATTTATATTAATACCGATGATTGATTTTTTTCAATTAAATTGCACTATGATATACATCTGTAAATACAGCCCTTGTAGTTTCTGCTGTGTATGCGCCTCTTTGTATTTTTCCTCTTTGTTTATCAATTTTACTTTGATTGTCAAGTTGGTGATCAGAATAAGGGGTTGGCTCTAAAGTTGTGCAGCACTACTTATTATAGTATCTTGACAAGTGACCCAATAATATCCATAATTATATGCTTTTTGCTGTGCCCATAGCTGAGCTTTTGACACGAACCTCGATGTCATACCACATTATGTTACTTTTATATAACTTTCCCTGTCAGAATCTCTAGAAAAAGTAAACACACTGTTTTAATTTTGTAATATTCCTTCAGCTGTAAGACAGGTGTTTCACCCACTGCAAATATTTTCCAATTCCAGTGATCCTCAAAATCTATTTTCTACTACCAGATATGCATTTTGAGGACTTTTAGCCGTAGTCTAGACCCTTAATGTCCAGTGATGATGAAGGGCACCAAGCCTATTAGTTAAACGTAAACAGAATAGAATGATATCGTCCTATATATGGATTAAATCTCAACTTTTTGGATCTCGACTTCAGCAATAGAGTTTCATAGAAAAGGGCATAAATATCACTTATTATCTTCTTTCAGGCAACCCTGTAATTACTTTTTTGGAAGATGAATACTAAGTGTTTCGGTCTATTTCAAAGGAACTGTTGATGAATTTAAGATGATATGTGACCCACATAAATTTTGAGTCTGGATTTATCAAAGACAAACATTTACTTTGTTCTGTAAGCCAATGTGAGAGATTTTCCATTAGTTTCTATGGCAATCTCTGGATATGAAGGAGTAGAGCGAAAAAATAAGACGAATATCTTGACAGAATCTGTCATGATTATTGGAAAGCATTGCTTTACTTTCAGGCCTACAAACAGTTTTTACAAAATACTCCTGCTTACAATGTGAATTGAACAGCCAAGTACAAGACAAACATTACATTGTACGGAACATATCTCAACGAAAACTTCTTTTTTCCTGTCAGAATATAATTGTTAACGATCTTCTTATTCCAAAGGAAAATATTTACTTGCCATCTTTGCACATAAAACTGGGATTGGTCAGTTTGTGAAAGTAATAAATAAAATAGGTAATGTGTGGATTTAACTTTTTGAAAACTAAATTTCCACGTCTTAATGAGACTAAAAACAAGAATTTGATGTTTATGGAACACTTGAATTGCTAAGAAAAAACGAGCATGGCTACGTGTGTGTAAGTTTCTAGTGTAATATAAAATGGATGATTATGTCTCTTATGTCAAGGAATTGTTTCCAGCGTACAAGATCATCGTGCATCATGTCACTTGTGTATTATCTTTATTCACATCTGGACTTCTCCTTCGAAAATTTAATAACAGTTTTCGATGAACAAGGGAAAGGTTCCATTAAAACATCACTCAGTTTGAGAGAGAATTTTCTGGAAAAAGTAATACGATTCACTCTTTGCAGAATACTGCTGATGATTCGTACGAGAAGTTTCTATTTTAAAGTTTAAGAGGAAAGCAAGTATCAGATGAAGATTATCATTATGGATTATATTTATTATGTTACTAGCTTTTACCCGAGGCTTCGCTCACATTTATGTATTTAAATAACTTTCAATGTCGTAATCATTATCATTAGAAAGTAAATAAAATAATATAGTTTCTTATTGCTTGACTGGAATCATTAAAATTTAAAAATTATAAAATTGTGCTTAGTTTAAAAAAACTGAAAACATACCTTTTTATAAGAATCAGCACCAAAAATCCAGTAATTTAAACTATTAATATTTTTAAAATGTTGAAAGTATGTACGTTTAATAAATAATTCCTCTTTAAAAGAGCTCAAAACAGAATGTTATTCTAGGATGCTACTGCATACTATGTTATAAGTTCTTTCGTAAGGTGGAAATATGTGAAGATTTCAGGCATTGAACTCACGCGAACAGGCTAAATGCACACCTGCTACCTGCAATGTTTGCCCTTGCGCTTTGTTAATAGTAATATTAAAACTGAGTTTGATCAGAAATTGAACTCGTTTTTGAATTTAAACAGTAGGTTATTGGAGATAATTGAAATACGAGGAATCATAACACTTTCCCCTTTCCCGAATGCGGTTAAAATAGTAGCATCAAGTATATTCTGCATCAATTTTGTGATCCGAAGTCTCATCCCACTATATAGTCGAGGATCATCGAGATTTTGCATAAGCATAACTTGTACATTTAGTTTTAATTGAAGTTTCTGAGAGTACATCTGAACGTTTGAGGACTCCGTGGGATACGAAGTACTATATTCCGTATCCATGATTGTATCTATTGATAAATATTTCTTCATTTCCCCTAGAACGTCTTTTAAAATTTCAGTGTTGATTTTATTGACGTCATTGTTAGGTGCCAATATTGGTCTTGCGCCCAATTACTGATCACAATTTAAATTTTATTGGTAGTCTGAGTAAACTTAAACAATAAAATCTACATAATCTGCGTCTAAACATTCATCACCGATTTTCAATAGTGTCTCTGTATAATGTTACGAATCTACGTCAATATGAAAATACACTCTAATATTCGTTTTTTGATTGAATTTTTCAAATTACTGGTATAGGTTTTATAATATAATACAGGCTCTGATTTTATCCACTGGTGTACCCTTATGGATTACATTGAGAATTTGTCAGAAATCACCAGCCATTTTTTTAAAACTACCATTCCTCCCATAATATCTGTATTACCTCATAAATCCTGAAGAGTCCGATTTACGCTTCTATAGCTTTCTTGATAGACATCGTACTTTCATCCCTCTTTAAAAGCTTATACTGTTGAAGCATCATCCCTATTTTTTTAGCCTTTTTTGCTGAAATTGCAAATAGGAGAATCTTAATGTCCAAGATTCAACGGTAAATTTAAAACGAAGTGTGCAGTACGACCGTCGGCTAGTAATATCGCGGCTATACAAAAAGAAGCCACAGCAACCCCTATCTTCTGGTTTTTTTTCTGACGGACATTACTAATATATATATATAAGTTTGTTAAAAAGGTTTTTCCGGTTCTTCAAGGGGCGTCGAGAAAAATGAGTGCACAACGTTTGGATTATATTTGCGTAGCACTTGATGGGAAACGGGACTTTGTTCTGGAGTTAATTGAGGCACAGTTACATAATGTTTTAATTCTATAAAATCGTAGGCTAATTCTCGAGAAATCCCATTAACGAAGTCATTTCCATGAACTCGTCGCAGACTAATCCTTCAAAAATCCTGTAGTTTCTTCCCAACCATTGGGAGAACCTTATTTTCAATTATACTCAGCGAACTGTACTCTGTGTGACTCCGGTCACCCTATGACCGCTGAAAATTTGGTCTTGTGACCTGCACTAATCAACTTTAGCTCAATTGTAAAAAAATAATGAAGAGCTCGTGCACTAATGACATAGGTGCTATTGTAGTGTGTGGCATTTGTAAAACAAAAATTATCAATTATTAATAACCTTTCGTTGTAGATGTGTTCATTAAAAGTCATATTTGCATGTACTCGCAAAGTACACTTGTGTCCAAAAGTTAAGCATAATTGATAATTATGTGAATAAAGAAGGAACTGTAAATCAGAATGGCGTGAAAGGCGATACGAGAGTGTAAAATGGTTATAAAATAAAGAAGCAAATCAAAAGAATGATAATAATTAATTTTATTATCCAAAGTAGCAGTTTGAAAGAAAACTGAGCACAGCAAGGATTCACACTTTAAAGAAAAATAAAGAAACATTAAATAAAATACTGATTCTGCAGTTTAATAAGGCGTGTGGTCACCTCTGACAGCCAGGCACGCTGCACAGCGATTAACCATACTTGCTATGAGATGATGAATGAGTTGTGGGCTCAAACGGTTCCAAGCTTCTTGGAGAGCTCTCTTCAGATCTGTAACGGAGCTTGGTGGGTACGAAAGGGCTGCAATTTGTCTCCCGAGCATATCCCATACATGTTCGATAGGATTTAAATCAGGGGAGTTTGCAGGCCATGACATGCGATGGATGTTTTCCGTTTCAAGGAAGTCATCAATCAGCACCGCTCGGTGACATGGCGCATTATCCATGAATATGAAGTCAGGACCGATAGCACCTCAAAACAAGGCTCAAGAACTTCGTTTCTGTATCTTTGAGCAGTCACAGACACTGTGTCAAAGAAATGAAGGTCTGTGCGGCCGTCCATCATGGTGCCTGCCCATACTATTACTCCAATTGTTGGAAAATGATGTCATTCCGTTATGTTTCTTGGTTCAAAACGTCTCCAAACATGGTTTCTACGATCACAATTAGTGTTAGCAAAATAAGCACTCTTCGCCAGTAGTATAAGGCATTTTACATCTGGCTATTTTGTATGATACTTTGTAAGATGTAAATAAAGCTTTTTCATTCACATACAACGTTTTTTTAAAAATGCTTTTTGTTTTTCATATAATTTTAAATTTATTTCAAAGAAATCTCGAGGCTTGTTAATGTACTCATCATGAAGCGTTTCCAAAGGTCTTTTAAGTTTATTAGGTTAAGTTTATTACATGCTGTGTGCCACTAGCAGCCTGCTACCTTTTGAACAAATAACTACATGAGCTTTTCTTCGTCATTTACTTTAGTAGTTGTAAATCAAAAATTTAAATATATTTGAGAAACTTGATTTAATTTTCGGAACTGTGCACTTGTTGATGCTTTATTATCGTCGAATGTTTGCTTACGACTTAAAAATTTATCCATGTTTTTGTTAATCTACTGCTTAAATACTTAATACTGTGAATTACAACTAAAACGCAAATTATAAAATGTACTTTAAAGGTAGATTTGTTAGCTATAGAAGTATCGACTCGACCAATTGGAATTCTACTAGGTACAACATTTTTATATATTTTGCCTAGATGTCCTTTGCCCAAACTTAGGCAGACGTTCGCGAGAATGCTAGATGTGCTGGATATGATAGAGAGTAACAAAGACCATATACTATTTTACTAATGACATTTCTACATTTAGAAATGGATGATGAAGGAAATACATCTTTAATTAAATATCATTTTGTGCAATCTGCTCCAATTTAAAAATTAGCGAAAGGAAAAAAAAAATAGCATAATAATTATCCTATTACTGAAAAATAATTTGCTTAAAATAAATAACTATAAAGAAACAATTACAAAATTTGATACTTATTTTATTAATTTGAACTGTTTATAATTAAGATCACATATTGTAGCTTTAGAGCCAAAGTGCACCATTATTGAATTCAATACATTATTGTATAAAGGGAGCGCGATAAAAATTATGATTGAAAATTGGGTCATCAATAGTGAAAGTTTGAGAAGCACTGATATAACAGATTCAGGAGGCCGTTTGAAATAATCAGCAAAAATAGTATAGAAGCATGGATTTGTTTAGCACAAAAACAATTTAAAAAATCCAATTTTTATATAAATTTTGGTGGATAGTGCATTAAAAAAGATGCAATTTTCAATCTAAAGTTTGAGACCAATCGAACTGTACTTGACCGTTTTGTCCGTTTACCAAAGCAGAGCATAAAAATATACAGTATATAAAATAGTTCAAAAAATTTTAAATTGGATTTCTTAAAAGATTGTCCCTGAGTACTTCAAAGGTTCGGCATTTATGTACAACCGATCTATGACTCTCTGTGTACCGAGGTCCAATAGCAGCAGTTATTTGGAGGGTCCACTTTGTAACATTGTAGACGCCCTCCACACAGTTTTGAAAGGAAACTACTTTCCCATTTCATTTTCTTAGCTGTATTTTTGTACTCCGAGGGAAAAGAAAGAGAAAGAAAACATTGAAAGAGAAAGAAGCCATTGAGAATGGCGTGTTTGTGTTCAAAGAAAAAAGTTGGACTTTTAAGTAGTGCAGGTTCCGAAATGGTTGAAAGGAAACTACTTTCCCATTTCATTTTCTTAGCTGTATTTTTGTACTCCGAGGGAAAAGAAAGAGAAAGAAAACATTGAAAGAGAAAGAAGCCATTGAGAATGGCGTGTTTGTGTTCAAAGAAAAAAGTTGGACTTTTAAGTAGTGCAGGTTCCGAAATGGTTCAATATTGACATGAACCAATCTCTAGGAGAGGTAAAAACACAGTTTGGTTTATAAATTTGTATACTAGCCGTTAGCTACCCCCTTTGCTGGGTTTTCATGATGTTATATATATATATATATATATATATAAATTATTGATATCTAAGTCCGAGCATTATGAATTCGATTGTATTGAAAAATATACTTACACCTGTAATTCTCACCCCTTGATAAAAAAAAAGGAAAGAACTTCTAACATTTGTATTTTTAATAATCTCTCAAAAGTGAAGTATGGAATAAGGTTTACACTTTCATAACCTTATAACCCCCCCCCCCCAATGGATTTCCGTAAAACCAATTTTCGGTGGATTTTTACTCCGTAAAATAAACATGTAAGCCAAATTTCAAGTCTAAACCTAATAGAATAAAAACGAAATTTTTATTATCAATATCCCCTGTATTTTCGTTGAGAGTCGTTCTCCAAAATAACCGTTCTCAGAGGATTTCAATTCAACATAAGAAAAATGCAAACCAAATTCCATTATTATAGTTCTTGCATTCGAAAAAAGGATTTTTTTTATCAAAACGCGCCAGTAACCTCTCGCTCCCACAGAAGTTGATTTCCCTCAAATACATTCTTAGTGGATCCCTATTCAACAAAAAAACATGCTTAACCAATTTCAAGTATGTTGGTCTAACAATTTAAAAACAGGAATTTTTTTCTATAACTCACCTTGACCCCTCGCAAACCTCCTTAGGGGACGATTTACGTTTTATTCTTTGTTAGAAGAACTCTATTCCATGAAAGGAACACGCCTACTAATTTTCAAGCAGGTAGATCTAATAGTTTAAAAACGAAAATATTTATCTATTGCACCCTTTAATCCTCCGAAATGAGGGTTGATTTTCGTGAAACCCAATTTTTAGCGTTTTCTACACTACGGAAGGGATCTGCTTACCAAATTTGAAGACTGTGAGTCTAATAAATTAAAAATGGGAAAAATGATCTATAACACCCCTTGCGCCCCCGCAACACCCCCTATGGGTGGATTTTCACAAAACACATTATATAGGGGATCTTTAATCCACATGAAAAGATTCTGATTATCAAGACTGTACGTCCAGTAGTTTAAAAATGGAAATACTTATCTATAACGCCCTTAAGCCCCGCAACGCCACTTGGGGGTCGATTTTCACGAAACCCATTTTGTAGCGGATATTTACTCTATGAAACAAACATGCCTACCAATTTTCAAGCAGGTAGGTCAAAAAGTTTAAAGCATTATATATTTATGTATTACGCCCCTTAATCCCCTGCAACGTCACTTGGTGGCTATTTTTCCAAAACCCTTCATTGAGCTAATCTTTATTCTATGAAATGAATCTATTTATGAAATTTAAAGATTGTGCGTCTAATAGTTTAAAAATCGAAATATTTATCTATAAAGCCCCTACGCCCCGCAACGCCCCTTGGGGCCGATTTTCCCCCAAACTAATTTTGTAGAGGATCTCTACTCTATGAAAGGAATCTGCTAACCTAATTTCAAGATTGTACTTCGAGTAGTTTAAACATGGAAACAATTATTTTAACACCCCTGAACGCCTCTTGCGGTTTGAATTTCGCAAAAAACAAATCCATTCTTAGCGGACCTCTACTCCATAAAAGGAACATGTTTACCAAATTTCATGTCTGTAGGTTGAATAGTTCCGGAGATATAATGATTAGTCAGTCAGTGAGTGGGTCACTTTTCTCCTTTATATATATATATATATATATAACCACTTGTGTGGTTCTAAGCCAATCAGTGAAGTATAACAAAAATATATCCTAAACGAAAATTATGGTCTCTCTCAAGCATGTATCTATTGAGGTATATAGATTCGATATAAAAGCAGACATTACTTAAAGTAGTTTCTTCCGAAATAAAACCTACAGAATAGAAATTTGATAAAAATATTTACTTTGTTGAGTAACGATCCACTAATAATGGGTCTTGAAGGAAATCGAACTCAAGGGGATTTGCGAAGGCTAAGAAAGACTATAAAAGTACAAATTCCAATTTTATAGAGCCATTGACCTATAGGTGTCAAATTTGGCAAGTACCTTTCTTTTGTCTGTAGAAAGATGCACTAAGAACAGGTTTTACGGAAATCGAAATACAAAGGGCGTATAGATAAAAGAAAATCCCTTTATTTCACTATTAGTAATAATAATTTGAAATTTTTCAACAGTGTTGCTTCTGTTTAGAAGAGATTTTCTAAGAACATGCTTTGCAGAAATCGAATCCCAATGGGAAGCAAATTTACAGGGGCGTATAAATAAAACTTCATCTTTCAAACAATTGCGTCTACAGATCTGAAAATTTTCAAGCATATTTATTTTCTTGAGTAGATATCCACTAAGAAAGATCCTCACAGAAAATGGCTCCCAAAGGGAGTAAGGGGGCATAAAGATAAAAAAAAATCTGTTTTTATACAACAAGACCTACAGATTTGGAATGTGGTAAGCATGTTTCTTTTGGTGAGTAGAGATGCTATAAAAACGGATTTTACGGAAAGAGAGGTGGGGTTAAGGGGCTGTAAACGTTAATTATACATTCTTTTTAGAATTTCATATGAGCCATTCTTCTTGGATGATGAGGCTAAAACTATAACAATGTTTTTCAGTACAATCGAAAGCTTTATGCTAGAATTTGGGTATGAACAGTTTATGTACAGTGTATAGTCATCATACATAAAGAAGAAGTTACAGCGAAAGGGACAGGTAATGGATAGTTTTGTATAGTTCATTTAACTTTCTGGAAAATTCCGTCAATTACGAGGTCTGTCACCCAAAGCCCTCGTGTAGCCGAACAATGCGACGTTAATATTCACTCACTCACTGGAAAATTCTGTGATTGGAAAATTAAATTTAAAAAAAAGATACAAAAATAAAGATGCAGAATTAATTATTGAGCCATGATTTTAAATTTTAAAATCAAACCAAATTAAAAAACGGGGTTTTCAAATTGAAACATTCGATTTTTTTAAGTATTATCTGACGTTTCAAACTTCTCAGTGAGGAGAGAGAGGAAAAAAGTTTAATTACATTTTAAGATATTTAAACAATAAAACAAAATCTTCGCCACCCAGCCAATATGGTGGTTATGACCCTAAGCTTGTAACCGAGCGGGCTCGGGTTCGAATCCCGAATAAGGTATGGATGAACTGTTACTTCTCTTTGGAAACTCCCACATTAAGTCAAAGTAACGGCTTTGAGCCTGGGCAAATTCATCGCACATCTCCTCTACATAAGAGACAGAGTCTCCTAGATAAAATGGGGGGGGGGGGTAGAATTCTGTATTTTATAATTTGACGAAGTCGTTTTGGAGAGTTCGCCACTTACAATTTAATGTCACCTACTAATTTAATTATTTTCTTAACTGTGGAACAAACTAAAAAAGAAACGAACATCCATTTTTATTATCTCTAAGACAAACCACAAAAAATGATTTTAGAGAAAAAAATATGAAGAGAGATAGTTCATGTCAGAAGAAACCGCAAAAAGCCTGTAGCGTGTTTCGAGTTTCTCTCGCACGAGGTTTTCTCAGAATGAAAAAAATCTGATTGCATGCCGACACGGTTCTTTTGTGTCAAAGACGTAAGAAAAAAGATGAAAAGGGTCCAGGGGGAAAAATTACTCTTTCTTTTTCAACACACTTGAGAAAATTACATACTTGTTAAGTCCGTGGTGTCAGGAATAGTACCCTTGGGTGATTTCCGTATAAACTATGACTAGGGTAAATTAATCATTTAAGGAAGAAGACAGAAAATTAAGAAACAAGTACAAGTTTATCTTCTCGAATATTTTTTACTAAAAATCCTTCTCTTAGAATGAAGTTTGAAAAGTTTCTAATGCATTGGATTTTCGGTATTGATAACGTAATGTAGTTTAAAGTTCAGTGAAAGAAGAGAAAGGCTTAAAATTGCGGGCGTTCAAATTACAAATTTTTGAAAAATTGAGAAATTATTTACATAACTTAAAGGATATAAAAGAGAGAAGAGAAGGATATTAGTGGTGAACGTTGAAAACTGAATCTTGAATTTATTTTAGTAACATTTGGTTTGGAATTCCTCCCTTCTATAAGTCCTACCTTGTTCAACATTCTTCTAAGTTTTGTTTTAGTTTTTTTGTAACCATAAGTTCTGAATATAGCTAAGTAATTTCGTGGAAAAAGGGGCCACGGTTGCTACAGCCAAGAGGCATCATACTCGATTTAGGACTTGCAATTATTATGCAGATTTTAAGTCATTGTGCCACTGAAATCCTGTTGTGTAAATGAGCTTCCGTGGCTCAAAGTCCTCAATTAGGTTTTAGCATAATGTTAATATGGAGTCAGTAGTCTGAACAGCAGCATTACATTTCTTAAATCTTACGACTATTGCTGTGCTTCATCTTTAAAGCCACGAAACAACATTTTTTTAAAAAAGTAACACAAATCCGTATGTTGTCAGTCATTTCCTGACTTACCTTGACACAGATGTACAACGTTTGCCTTGGCAAGCACGTTCCCTACTTCTCTCGCCCATTGAAAACATCTGGTCTTGGATTGCTGTGAGACTGGGCTGATAATGATGTGAAGTCACTTCAAAGGATGAATTGGGGCGTAGATTTGAAGTAGCATAGAATGACTAGCCTATATTTGTTATCCAAATCCAGTTCGACTGGATGTCTAGAAGGTTTAAAGCCGTTTTAAATGCCAGATATGGCTTGTGTGTGTACAGCTTTCGGACTTTGTGCATTCCCAAATTACCAACCGATTTAATCATGTTTCCTCTGTAGTGCGTGCATACGTACAAAAAACTAACTTTGGTTGTTTTCTTTCCTTCCTGGCGTTTAAATTTCAATTACCAGCACTGTAGCGAGAAACAGAATGTTAAAATTATAATTTATATAAAATTATCTTATTTTTTTCTCCCGCTGAAAATAATAATATTATAAAATGGTGTTTATAACTGAAAACTGTCTTGTAGTGTACTGTAAAAAGAAAGGTACTCTAAAAGAAAAATGCGAAGCATATTTCTAATTAACTTTTCCCATCATGTGCAATTATTTCAAATGATAACCCTAATCAGTTCCAAGATTCGAATCTATAAATCCATCGGAATGTACCCATTGCAGAATTCTTGCAATTTACATTCAGATGGTAATAGTCGCAGAATTGCTGTCGACATGGGTAGAGTCTTTCAATTGAAAAAAGCAAATATTTGCTTATTTTTAGCATCATCTTCCTCTATTAAGCTCAAGCAAAATTTAAAAATTGCAAACATTAAAGTTTTATTTAACTTTTATCTATCTACTAAAAATTAAAATTTTTATAAGACAGTTTGTTAATTCAATCATTTTTTTTTCTTTATAGATAATAGTACAACACAGAAATTTGCAAGAGTTCAATAAATCTTCAGTTTAACTCTTAAGACCTAAAAAAACAAGTAACATAAAAAAAAATTAAGTCCATTTCTACTTAGGTCAACAAAGAAAAAATTTTACGTAATTTTTATTAAATAATTACTATTAATATAAATGTGTATATACATTCGACAGAATCACAATATTGAGTGGCAAAATAGAAAGCGACTTTCATTGTAATTTTCCATTTTCCTTTTTATATATGGTGTTAGACTATTATATTTGTTTGTTACTATTTATTTATTACACAAATTTAGTTATTCAATTAAAATAGTATAGTAAAAATAAATCACATTCTCACAAATGAGGTCATCCCAAGAAGGATTCGAACCCAAAATATTTGGAATATAAGTCCAACGCGCTACAGAGACACAAAGAGTAATTTTCCTTTTTATATATGGCATCGGACTATTATTTTTGTCTGCTACTATTTATTCATTAATTAAATATAATTAATGAATTAATATTTGAAAGAAACTGTATTAACAAAAAGTGTCATCCACTACAAGTTTAAAAAAATGTATTTGAACTTGAGTGGATGAATAAAAATTACTTTATTAATAATTGAAAATTTAAACAAGGTTATATATATATATATATATGTTATATAGCGAGAGTGTGAACTAATAGTATGAAATGAAAAACAGAAAAAATAATAATGGATTTAAAGAAATTTTCCAGCAAAAAGAAAAGCATTGAAAATTGTGTCCCTATAATAACACTCAAATTTGAAAGCGACTGCTTAAGAATGTTTTTTAACGAAGTTTTACTGCATTCTTGTTCTCATACATACGATAAAATAATAGAAATTAATAAATAAAAAATAAAATTTTTAAACTAATTTTTTGCATTATTTGAGGAGTTTGAGAAAGTTTTATTTCATGCTTACGATCCTTCATTTGCATATTCATTATTAATTCATATCGTGATAGAGTAAAAAAAAAAAAATCTTGTTTGTTATTTTTATATTTTTACCATCTGTATGAAATGTATCCACTAAAGGTTTAAACCCTGCAGAACGAGAGAAAAAAAATTAGGGATTTTGTGTTTAATTAGGTTCAGTTAATTAGAGCGGCATACAGCTTTGAAATTAATACACGACATAAAAATATACGACATCGTTAGAGACTTTAAATGAAGGTTAATTAGGAACTTGTACCTGAAGTTGACATTCATTAGCATGCATTTATTAGAATATCATATCAAAAGAAACCAAACATTTATTTTTGTCCCACTTTTTGTTGAAAGTAAGATTTTTATTCAAAACTTAATGAATACAGTTCAGTGTCGATTTCTGAATAAGTTAAAGCATATTTACAAACTTCGGAAATAAACTTATGACTTATTAAATAAGGATACGAGCTTGAAGAAATATTAATTGAAAATTTTTTATTATAAAGAATATTTTTAAAAGGGAACCATTCAGACGCCTGTAGCAGGATCTAACCACAGAAATGACACCGAATTTGGAATGGTATTTAATTATGACAGATGGAAGATTCAGAGGGGAAAAAAATAGTTCCAAAAATATCGTCAAAAAGGATATTTATTGCGCTGTAGAACGCAAAAAGTATTATAGAAAAAATAACACAAAATAAACATGAAATGTTAAGATTTCTTCACTTCATTCTCTTTTCCGATGAGGAATTCAAACCCATTCAATACGACCGCCATTCTCAGTCATATTGCATTTTCTGCACAACAATTCTTTCAGGCGAACCCAACATTTCGCACTGTATGGGGTGTACATACAGAAATGTTGACATATGATTTGTCGACTATCACACAAGCAAGCCTGTTTAGTAAAGTAGATGGTTTATTGCTAGCTTTCTGCACCTAAGATTGAGGGTCCAACCCCGGCCAAGTCGGTGGGTTTTCATGATGCAGAAAATCGGCAGTGCCTGTGTCGTATGTGCATTAAGCATGTTAAACGATCGCTTGAGTGCCTGTTTGGCTTGGGTGCTCTTGGCAAAATTAAATTCCTAGAACAAGTTCTTCTCATTAGAGTTCGGATGCATCCCTTTGGGGGGAAAATTATGTCAAAATTACTTGCAGCGATTAGTGTAGCTTATATGGTTCCGCACTAAAAAGTTATACCAGCTCCTGGGTGAGTGAGTGAATATTAGAGTCGCACTGTTCAGCTACACGAGGGCTTTTGGGGACAGACCGCGTAATTTTGAACCATGGTCAAGTGACGCGGATGACACCTGAGCTGGCACCCCTTCTCCTAACTACAACACTCCACCAAAGGGGAGGACGTTTGAGATCTCGACAAATTTAACGTGCATCGCTCCCCTACACGGCGAGTCTTCAGTGGTACTGGGCTCGAACTCATGACTTGTTTTGATCTAGCCATGATCCTATACCTTGACCACTTGGCTACAGCGGCCACACCAGCTCCTGGGCCTGCAAAGTTAAAAATACCAATCCACTGTCCTATTGGGAAATTAAACTATTACACTTGCAGCCTCTTCTGACAAAACTGTGTGTCCTCAGCCTGGAGCAAGTCTCAATGGTTCTCTCTCTGTTTCTTCAAACTTTTCATTCATTACTTACATCATTCATTAAGCGATAAAGGCCCACTCATTACTCTACATACCGAGTTTGGTGTATTACGGTTGTTAGATTGAGGTACAGAAGGCTTAGAATAATGTCACTTAAAAAATCATCTTGCTTTATTAGCATTATTTAAATGTAAGCTTATTGCAAATATTCTGGAGGGATCACTATTGTTTTGATAAACTCTGAACATTTTCTTTAATTACAAAAGCATGTGATAAATTTTAAATATATGACGCATGCATACGTTAAAGCTCGAAAAATTTTGTAAATGGAACATAACCAAGTAAATCTACACAACACTGAATTGTACTGTTAGCGTGCGGATCCCACACTTTATCTAAATCGTAACCTAAATCTGTGACGGATCTATACGCGACCTCCTACTAACAATCCGCTTGGGTATTCTTTGGGGCCAGATAAATTTACCAATCTTCTCCTAAGAAGGAAACGTGATATGCAAATTAAGTTTATTATATATAGTTCTTGTTTGCGAGTTAAGGAAGTTAGTGAATTAGAAGTGAAGAGAATAGTTAACAGAAGGTTAGTGAGTTGAAGTGAAGAGAATAGACAGCAGAAAGTTAGAAGGATAGTAGTTTAATTAACTAGAGGTGACAACTTAGATACAAGATGAATATTACCTTAAGTAGTTGAAAAGGCTTTGAGTTGTGTTTGAGTCGATTAAAGTGATAAATAAAATAATTGGAATTTATCATATCGAATGATCCTTTACTTCCTTCCACACCTTTAACTGGGTCACAGGGTAGACGGGAAATAGGTTCGTTTCAAATCAAATGCATATTAGTTTTCACAACGAATTTTATCGTCATCTATACCATAAAGCAAAGGCTGAAAGTTTCTTAAGCATCAACCTGTACATTTCCAGACAATATTGGATGGAATGTAAATCCCAACTTAAAAAAAAGTACTCTCTTAGAGGTGCAACAGCCTGTGAGCGTCAAAGCCAATTTGTTCGTCTCAATTTTCAGGACCTTTGGCAATGAGGTGCATGAGCAGATGTTACAATCAGCGAAACCATGGTGTTTAGTTTCCAAGCAAGATTAGTACTTCTTTAATCGCCCCACTGAAGGGATGAAAGGCCAAATCAAGTTTGCTCAGTCCGGGACTCGAGCCCCGGACATGTAACATGGAAGCGCGATGCACTACCACTCAGCCAACGAGCTTCTATTCAAAATACGAAATGTTTCAATACTACAAAATATTTTAGCGATATGGGAGAGAAAGAACAAACACATATTTCATTTCCAATCGCTTTATTTGTGCTACACAATCGGAAAAAAACCAACTTTTTACAAGGACTTCTTAAAGGTGTTGGAAATGAAGGATTGTGTTTCCAACAATTGTCAGAATATTATATTTACAGTTTTTTATATGTTAAATCACTGTCTTATATTTTTTTTTCTAAATTTAATTAGAGCATGTTTTTTCAGTTAGTAAAATTCCTGGTATGACCGAGTTGTTTTTTTTAAGAAGAACTTTATATAAGCTTCCAAAACGGTTGCCGATGTTCTCGCAAAGTTCTTATTTTCACATTAATACATACGTAGTTAAGAAATGGGAAAATTACTCTGGTAATAGGCAAGTTAGAAACATAAAGTGACGGATGAAACATCTTTTGGCATGTGAACGATCCGCTTAAATCTAGCGCATACGATAAGATATATATTTGAACACCAGCATACTCAAAAAATTATAATAGACAAAACAAAGTCTTCGATTTTCGAATTGAGAGAGAGAGAGAGAAGCAGATTTCTAGAATAATAATGATCACTATATTAAAGAACGAATCTCAAAATAAAAAAAATTACTACTTAATGGGCTAAATCAATGTGACGTTATAGTCACAGGACCACAATTGCATATTTCGAATCAATCAGTTTATAAACCCATATGCCATTAAAGTACCATGTTAAATAAGTATTTCTTGCCTATCGGTTAAATAACTCACTAACTTTTAGTTTTCTAATGAAACTTTCTATCTAAAAATTCATAATTGTCTACAATAACAACGCACATAGGTAAAAAAAACAACATGTACTTGATAAATAAAAACACTCACTAGATTTTTTATTTATGTTGAAAAATAATTTGAAGACTTTTAATACTTAAACATTTTTACGAAACCATCAAATTTGAAACTGAACCAAAATTTTACAAATAAAAAAAAGAGTAAAACACTAAGGACAGCTTTGGAATTAATTGGAGACGGCGCGATTACATTTATCATGTGACCGTCATTAACTCCCGATCAAAATTCACGTGATTCGATCCCAAGTGCCACCATTTTACAAATAAACAAAATTTTCATTGAAATAAGTAAATTTTTTGCATACACTGTCAGTCTCATTTTATTGTATTCGAAAGCTGTCAAAATAGTTCAAAACAGATCAGCTCAATGCAAAGAATTGTACTTTGGAAGGACAGATATATCCTTCTGCGGGACTTAACGCACGAGTTGAGCGAGCCGAATATATATGCCGGCAGCAGTTAAGAGATTAAACTCATAACGAGTACATAATTGACTTTTTTAAAGTTCTGCTCAACTTTTAAGCAACATAACTCCCCCCCCCCATTAACGAATTAAGCATTTATTTTCCTACTAAATTTGCTGAACGGTAAAACAGCAATCCTACGCATATTTCAAAAAGGATTTAACCTAAATATTACTCTGAAGAACCAATTAAGAAACCTGTAACCTTTAGGAGCGCACCATTCCTTCACCTTCAGGCACAGTACAAAAACAACTCTTCTCAGTTTGCTTCAAGACAATTCATATATAATACTAAATCAGCAATATATTCCAGAGAGAGATCAATTGAAGAATAAATTTTGAAAAACTGATTGAGAGTTCTGTAGACTCAATCGATTGCCACTAAGCGAAAACGTTATTTTCTTGTAGACGCTTTGAGGATTTGTAGCAGCAAGGGAAAGCTGCAGCAATGCATGGTAATTGGTCACATATCAATCATCTGTTTTAGAAGATGAATTTGAAAATTAGAAGAGGAATAAAACTTATTTAAAACTACTTTCTTAAAATTTTCCTCATATAGCCCCAAAATGCTTAAGTATAGTTATTAGTTTTGGCATTTTCTTTTAAATTATGTATATTATTTTTAGTAAGGCTTAAAATCTTCTTGCGTGAAAGAATTTTGCGCCATTTCTCAGCAATGCATCACGATAAACAGGAACGACTACTTTATGAATGAGTAATAATGAGAATATATTAAAGTCACGCTATTTTTTTCCCTTCAAATAGAGCTGTGGATTGGAAAATACCATTGCAGACATTAACACATTTTCCAGAAGCTAGTATCACTTTTTAGTAGGACACCACATAGGTGGATACTAATTGCCACAGTGTTATTTAGACATCCAGTTTCCTTTAAAGATGGCGGCAACTGGGTTCTTTTGATGCAAAATTGTTCTAGGAGTTTAAATTTTCAGATATAACCAGAGCCAAACAGACTATTTAGGGATCTTTAGCGTAGTGCATAATCGTACGACATGAACGCTGTTGATTTTTTGCATCATGAAAATCCACTAACTTGGGCCGGGATCGAACACAAAAACTTGTACGTACGCCAGCACCTAATCAACTACGTCACCCTGCCGACACGTTACAATATAAGGCAACACTAATCCTATACGTGATATGCTTCGTAAATATGAACCTCTCGTCCAAATGACGAGGACGACATTCGATCAGGCATTCCCTTCTCCAAACTACCTCGTGGGAGGATTTTGAACCTCATCAGATTTAATGAACATTATTCCCTTTGTACACCACGGTTTTTTCTGACAACAGAATTCGAGCCTGTGATACGTCGTAAGATATTTTGAATTCTCAAACATAAAGTTAATTCTATGAAATTGAGTTTGCTCCTCAAATTTAGACTAGTATATCAATTTGGATAAAATTAAGAGTATCCGAAAGATTAAAAACTAATGGACTATTTCACTAAAAAAAGTTTCCTTCTCTTTCTGAAAATAGTTTAAAAGAATCGAAAACGTGTGTTCGAATCATAAAGCGAACAAAAATATTTTCAGGAATTGAATCAATTATGCAATACTACAGAAACAGTTATCAAATTCACTCATTTGAATGCGCTTTACTTCATGTAAATGTATTCTCTAGTTCAAATTTGAGATAGAAATTTCAATAAGATTATAATCTTGTTATTGTTTATCTATTTTCAATATATATTGCTCCCTCTTCTTGTTAAATATACTGCCATGACCCAAAAAACCAAAAGCCTAGGAAAGCCTTGGGAAACTCTGGCCACTGACAGTCCGGTCTTGAGACACCTAATGAGAACCGAGAAAGTTTCCCGCTTTCGCCTAACCACCAGCCATAACTCTTTAGGAGTAGATCTCCACTGGCTTGGCCTAATTGCTGAAGAGTTCTACCCACTCAGCGTCTATTACAGATTAGATGGTTACCCCCTGCTCCAATACACTGGGTTCGATGAATAACCGCCTGAAGACGTCGTCAGTCGGTACAGGGACGCTTGGTGTAAAATGGTCAAGACGCCAAGAACGGGCGTTGGATAAATGAAACAAATATTTGTTAAAAACAGGATGACGATTTTTCATTTAATGTTAATATTGTTGAGTATTGTTCAAATTCGCCAAATTTCAATTAACTGGTAGAGGTTTAATCCTAATTGTTCGCCAATTCCATCACGAAAAAATATGGATTGTTGAATTAAGACACACTAACCTATATTGATTTTAAAATAATACATTTAATCGCACAAATTTATCCTACAACGCGTTATTATTACTTTCTAGGTAAATACAATTTTTATGGTTATCATATGGTATGGTCCTCGCCACGTGAATTTGGTATAAAATTACGAGGCCTCTTGCCAAAAGCCCTAGTGTGGCTTCAAATTGGGATGCTCATAAACAATCATTTGATATAGCATTTTATATTTTCCCAATTCAAAATTTCTGAATAAAAATTATTAATCGATATGTACAACCTTAAAAGCCGCAAAGAACATTTAATGTAAGATATACTAGAGCATATAATTTAACAACTGAACAGCTTTAACTGTATAGATGTATATATCGCATATACATTTTTCGCTTCCGTAGCTGGAACAGAAATCCTGCCTTTTCATGATGCGCCTGACATTATCAAAAGAGATTTTCCAGAAAGTTATGACAGAAATAAAAATGCAAAAACCTTATCACTCACACATTTACGATTCAGTAACTTCACATGCTGCATTTACCTCATGATTCTACCAAATGCGTGTTTTATCATTTTGAGGTGTAGTATATCTTGGGTTCTTTTCAACGGAAGTCTAAATGTTGATATAGCTAGTGTGAATGTGAATGGTGAATAGATTTTTACAAATAAATAATATTTAAGATCGTTGTTGAAGAATTGTATGTCATTGGTTCAATATAAATTCAGAATGCTACTTTTTAAACAAAATAATGTGTGTGTGGAGAGAGTTTGACAGACTTACGAAGGGGTGCATATTTACGACATATACTGGAGTAATACATCAATGTTTACATATGTGTCTGTGGATGTGAGTGTGTGTTAAATCTACAGACCATTGTATGTGAGTGGGGTTAAAATTCAACCCAATAAACCCCACAACTAAACTATCGCATAACAACTACGGATTTAACTAGTTCACTAACCAGATACCCGGGAATTCCTCTTCCCTTAAACACGTGTGGCTGCGGTAGCCTAGAGGTCAAGGCAACGGAGTCGTAGCCAGCGTATCATGAGTTCGAGTTTAGTACCGCTGAAGACCATAGGGGTGCGATGCACGTTAAATCTGTCAAGAGGGCAAACGTCCTGGCGTTTGTATGGTTTGAAAGTTAGAAGAGATGGTGCCAGTTCAGGTATCATCCTCGACACTTGACCATGGTTAAAAATCACGAAATCCATCACCAAAAGACTTTGAGTAGCTGAAATATGCGGCGCTAATATTCACTCACTCGCTTCCCTAAACACTTGCACGAACTTCGTTTACTTGCTCTACCGAAGCCTGTTGCATATAATGCCCATGGTCTACTTATGAATTGGTGAACCTAATATTTAATTGAGTCAATGTAATAAACTAAAAATACCATCAATGACTTCTTATTCAAGCACAATCATTCACAATCAAACCAGTTAAGAAACCATCAGATTCTAGTCATGTATATATTTCGCATTTAATATGTGACTGAAATTAGATTTACGCGGGCCTCAGCGCGCAGCGCTTTTACCCAAGTTGGGCGAAACAGAAAAACCACGAAGGAAATGTAAACAAATCAAGTGACCCCCGGCGTGGGGGGTAGGACGTGGCTCCCAAGTGGAGGTGACCCGCAGAGCGGACGAACCGGGGAGAAAACATAGAGGAAGCGCAAGGAAGGAAAAACGGAGGATTGCGTCAGCTATCGAAGAAAAGGAGCGGTCTAAGTGACTGTTCCCCTCTCACCACCTGTCAGGATGCAGCGGGAAGCTAGTGTGAGTAGTTGCAAGTGTATGAATGAGATTTAATATGTGCACATCAAACATATAAGTATGTATCAAAAATATTCTTTCTTGGAAAATCCCAATGAACAAGGCTACGATTCGTTGTTGTAACGTACATACATTCGTACATATACGAATATTAGACGAGTTTGCAGCAAATATTACCGTATATATGGGATATATCAAACAGGCAAAACTCACATTAAAGTATTCTTTCGGAGAATTAAACTAAATGAATGGACGATTCACTACTTTAAATCAGATTTGTTTTGAAATATGGTGGCCGCAGTCTTGCGTTTGCCGTTCCGAGTATGCCTTCATCCATTGACTAACTGCAGATGAAATTCCTGTGTGATAATTTGTTCTTTCCTTAATCCAAATTAGGAAAAAACTAAAAGAAAATCACGTAATATATCACCTGATTATAAATCGCCTTTCAATCAGCTGTCTAATGCAGTGAAAGGCGTGTGTATATGGACAGGCAGATAGGGTTTTCAAATAATCTGTCACTGGATGCCTAGACTACATTTCCAATGTCAACTGCTCAAAATCCCGAGCTAAAGATATAAATGACCTCAACAGATGCATGAATTAGACCCCTCATGTTAACTAGAGACTTCCTAAAATGTCAAAAGAAAATATTCAGAATGATGCTGAATCCAACAGGAAAAGCATATCTATGACAGTAATGGATGGGAAAAAACTTTCTCTGTGTCTCGCAGAGAAAGCCCTTTCACAAGGCCAAAGATTTTCTTTCCAAGGAACGATGTGCATTTCGACCCCTTCTTTCAAAAGTCGCAATTGGGTATAACTAGAGGGAAAACACTGATAAATGATTTTCAACTGTTGTCTAAATCACTAAAATTCATGTGTGTCATTGGACTCTGGCATATATTTCAAAAACAAAATTATTTTCTTTTATATGGGGTATAGGTTGCGTAGTCATTTTTCTAGAGTTTTTTTTCTAGCTAATTTCCAGAGCACTCTTCATTTCTGTACATGAGGGGCATTCATGAGATCAAAACACCATATTTTAATAATGTTATATTTGATTTCAGAGAATGATATCTCTTTAGCTCCCCTACCTAAAGATGACCTTCTGTTCTCAGTTCTTGATTTGATCATTCTCTAAGAGAGCTTGCCAGATTAAAAAGGATGCCAAATTTCACAGGCTATGGCAAAAATAGACTAAGGTTTCACAACAATTTTTATGTTTGTTTGTTTACCTCAAATCTTTATTTCAAACATGCTAGTTTGTGTACTATATTACGCTTATATCAGTGCTTCTCAAACTTTCAGTATTTGCGACACAATATTCAATCATATTTTTTATCGCGTCCCCTTTCCATACAATAACAATGTATTTAATTCAATAATACACTTTGATGCTGAAGCTACAATATGATTGTAACAACTTAAAACGTCTTTCTCAGCCAAAGCGTTAATTGACCTGCACGTATATGTACACCTTTCCTATGTACGATCTCATTAATGCACTGCTATCCATAAAATTATTCAGAAGGATTTGTAATGCAGTAAAAGGACTTTTACATTATATAAGAAGAATTTACTTATTTCAGAGGATATGCTTAATTATTCCTTTTCTTCCCCCTACCCCAATACATCGTATGCTCTCGCCTACGTGGAAAACGGTGGCATTGATGGTTAATCGTGTAACCTTTAATCGGCAGTTAAGGGATTAATTATAAACCGTACAAATTAAGAAGATTAATGTTACTTTTGTGCATAGTTTTATATATGGCAAGCCCATGGGTTCATTGGTAACTATTAATGATATTCTTAACTTAGTATTGTTAAATTAATTATAAAATGGATTGTGTAGTACTGATGCTTCTACAAGTGTTTATAGCAGCGTAAATGTGTATTTTACTTTTTATTATGTCAGAATGTGTTTTGCTTAATTACTTACAGTAAATTAATAACATCTTAAGATAATCTTTCGTTTTCAACTTTTGAATATGCTCGCGCCCCCCTCGTATAGCTATGAAGTTTCCTTGAGGGGGGGGGGTTCTTAGTGTGAAAAACGCGCTGGCTTATTTGTAATTTACTATTTGTCCAATAATTACCTTCAGTGTATGGTTCAAGCGTTGATTATTAAATAGGCGCTTGTAAAATATAATATTAAAATTTAAAATATATTAAAATTAGTGATTGACAATATTCATATATTTATACCTTGTTTTTTTGTGTTTGGGGGGGGAGCGGCTTGGTAAACAAAATAAATAACTTTACATTTTAGAGCAATCCCGTAAATGAGGCTGGTTCCTGTATTTCTATAAATAAACATGCAAAAAGTATCAAATGCGAGAATGGAAATACAACTGCATCGAACGCATTGAAGAGAAAACAGTTACAGTTCGTTTGTGCGAGCTCATAGAAAATAAAAATAGTGAAACTGCTTCAAAGTTTCTCCATCTTTGGCATTCTATTTCGCAGGAGTATGACCGGTGGGAAAATTAATTTCAAACAACATCTGCAACTGCAGTTCTTTTTTATTAGCATATTAAAGTCAGTTTCAGAAATTTGCTTTGGTCCTTGTTTACCGATGTGATTTAATTTGCAGGAGGTAAGATAATTAATTCAGTACATGAATAAATAGTTTATTTCTCATAAGAGAAAAATGAAGCATTTTTTTTTAAAAAAAAAGATTCCGAAAGGATATCGTTTTATTTACATTGCATTAAATTATTTTCCTTTTGCTTTAAAGTTTGCAATGAATTCACCACTTCATGAACTCTAATATTTTTAAAAATTTCCTAATGTACATTTTATTTATAGAATGAAAATTTAAAAAACACCAACTTGTGATAATGTATTTAAGGATTAAAATACTTAAACAATAAGTATAAAATGTTAAGGTCTAAATATGAAGCATTAACAACTAAAATGGCAAGTTTCTGAAAAATAAAGAATTTTTTTTTGGTAGTCCATAGGGATGTATAAGCCGGCATTCGAGGTTTAAAATGCAAAATGTTCAAACAACATGAATTGGTCCTTAAGGCGTTCAATATATTAATACCTATATTCTCATCCTATATTAAATTATTTTAACTCCATTTTGGGTTTAAATATGTAAACGGCACATAGTTGGATAGAAAAAAATGGTGAAAACATTTAGTATTCAGTTTCTAAGCGTTAAACATTTTACAGATGATAGCCCAAATGAAGCAATTTTTTTTATTTTTACATTTACAACATTGGAATGTAGATTTGAAACTTATGAAGCACGGCATTGATGCTAGCATTCAAATTAATAGAACAACACGCGATTGTATTTAAATAAAAGAAAATAATACCTTTTTCTAAAGCTTTTAAAAATATTCTTTGGTTCTCCCTATTTGAGTCGAGTTCTTTGAGTTCTGAATGATATTTTGCGCATTACTCTTAATAGCACAAAAGGTGAAGTATGAAGAAAGAGTTAAGAGAATATGATGAAATTGTGTATGCATGTATCCTATGCAACGGCGTAACGTGCACCCCCGAATCCCGCTTCACGAAGGGGGGGGCAGGAATATAGGGAGCCCAAAGCGTGACTGACGCCGAGTGCGTATTTAACAAGTTTTTAAAATATTAAAGATAAAATCTGATCTACCGGGATAAAAGGCCTAATATTCGCCGTTACGCCACTCATCATATGGTGAATGAATGTTTACGCGCACTATAACCCTACACAAGGGCTATCGGAGACAAACTTTGTAATTTTGAAATTTGGTCAAGAGACGAGGATGTTCCGAACTACCACACCGCGTCAAAGAAGGATTTAACGTGCATTAGCGCCTTTACACGGCGGTTCTTCAGTGGCACTAGTGTTCTAACTCATGACACATCGACTACAAATCCATGACCGTTACAACTAGGCTACCGTGGCTGGTACATCGTATGGTAGAAAATGCAAAAGTATATCTTCTGGAGGATAATTGAAATTTTGGAGCAACAGCGCAATGCAACGGATTATCAAGTGGTAAATCCTCCGGCTCGACAATACTGACCATGATTGTGCTACCTTGACCACTCGGCTATTTGCCACAGCCACTCAAAGCCATGACAGTATATTTACAAGTTTCCAATAATCTGTACCATTTGAAGTTCATTTTAGAATATAAGAGCCATATGCGCGGTATATACTCCACGAGCCATGTATGCCAAAATTGTATTTCACGCCCATCTTATATTTGATCCTTTTTTTAACACACACAGAATATATAGAAACTTATTTAACCCGGCACTTCACGCGCAGTATGTCATACCCACCGCCTCACTTATTTCAAGACTCCATTTAAACCTTTTCGGAAAATTAATAGTTTTTAGTATAGCTGACTTTAAGATCATTTCCTTTGAGGGACCTCAACTTATAGGCAAATTATAAAGGTATATATTTGGATACCGCCTCTTCGTGTATGTCATACCCTGCGCGTGAATCGTCGTTACAGTTATAAATGCTGAGCACGCTTTAAAATATGTCTTATGCAATGACCTATTATTGTACTTATGATGAAGAAATGGGACATTTAAATAATTCAATACATATAGTATTTAATAGATATAGTACAACACTATGTTCGGATGAATAATGACTCTTTGCAGGGATGATGAGGAAGAATCGAATGATGTAGAGCCGGGGTGAACATTACGTCGATCGCGATCGACCGGTGGACCGCCGAGACATTTTGGGGTGACCGCCTAAATATTTTACCAGTTCGTAATTATATGTGAAAAATTCAAGATTGGCTGACAGTAGCCTTCTACTGACTATAACAACAAAATATAACTTAAGATTAAAATGTTTTATTTTTTTTAATGTATTTTGAATTGTTTCATAATAAATGTATCATTTGATATAATTATACATTTGGGGTTAATATTATGAAGTTTGTATATTGCTTTTTGCTTTAAACCCGGTTTTGAAAGTGATTTTTTTATTTTAGTTCTGTAGGTAAGTACATATTCCGTTATTATTATAATTATAACCTTTTTCCTTATCTCACCATACCTATGACATTGGGCAGTAGAACACACAAGAATTTTTATAAGGGAAGGGGAGTTGAGGGCTGAAAGTCTACCATTCTCGTATCATACCCTAATACGCAGCCAAACATATTTTTTTGATTTTGTCGATTACTGAATAAATAATTAACATTAATAAATAAAAAAAATACTAATATCAAATACTTAATTCCATTTTACACGTACTACTTAAATGGTACTATAATCAATTGAAGGGTTATAGGGGAGAGTCCGGACCCGTAACCCTTGCCCCTGCTCTTGTGCGCGCCATTGACATTGGGTGGACCGCAACTCCTTGAAAAAATTAAAAGTAGCCCGCTCCCTGGAAAGATCTGCCCACCCCTAATGTAGAGTATAATAGCAAGTATTATTCCTCTACTGAAAACGATTTAGATAATTTAATTGAGGGGGCAATTATCGTCCTTGATAAAATAACCACATCATATTCAATAGCTAGAACATGTAATCGTTAGCCTATGGCAATATTTTTTGTGTTGATGTACATTGCGACAATAAATGCGCAAATTATTCTGTTAGTAGTCAGAAAGCATCTACAAAACACTGAACTGGACGCTTATTTCTGAAGGATTTCGATTTACAGAGAAATACAAAGAATATAGAAACCAACAAGCGATCCTTCTACGAAATTTTAAAAAAAATTAGGATCCAGTGAAAACATCGCACTTTTTCGCGACGAAGACTAACGGAGTGTATTAACAATGCACTGAATGCTTAATAAAAAGAACAGAAAAACTATATTTACTTGGGAAAAGCGTAATAAACATATTGTATATATATTTCCGACTTTTTCTTCCCTTTTCCACATTTTTATGCAAATTTTACAAAAAAAAAACAGAACATAAACACTTTTGGGTATGATATACCCTGCGCGTGAAGTTAAGGTCGTTTATTTCGCACGTGAAGTGCCGGGTTAAATATGTATATCAATGGTGGCCAACCCTCGGCATGCTGCCTCCATCTAGCACGGTTGCGTTGTAACAGTGCCACGAGTAGACTGATAAAAAAATTTTAAAAAATGATAAGATAATAAATACCATTTTCTTTCTTTTTTTTAAACATTTTTATTGAAATGCTGTTGTCTCAGACAAAAAGACCACCAAAAAATTTATTTCAAGTACACTTAATTGAGTTACAATAGGAAATTTTTTATGTAGAAAATACTTCATCATTGTTGTGTGTGCTGGATTTCCAATGGAAGTGCAGTCGTGAATTTTTGGAATTTCAGAGAGATCATGTCTTAGAATATCTGGAAGAAAAAATGAACTGCCCAGTGAGTGTTTGCTACTTAAGAATGGAAATTGGCTTTAGGATTTAGCTTTTCTTACAGATACTTTGGGACATTTAAACGATTTAAATTTAAGATTAAAAGGAAAAAAGGTTGTACTTTTTTTCTCTACTGGTAATTGTGATCACATATCTATCATATGATATTGCTCAGAGCAGTGGCATACACAAAGGAGGTGTAAAAAATGTGTTTTGTTTGTGTAAAATATCCGTAATAAGCCTATAATTAACATTTTCCTCTTTTTTATATTCTTTTGTTTGTTGGAAAAGTGGAAGTGGCACGCATTATTTTTATTAGATAGTGTCACTCTTACCTAAAAGTTTGGCTATCCCTGATGTATATACACAACAAACGATATTTTTTACAATAAAAATGTATTCACGATATTTTAACTTTAGAGATATATTCACGTTCTTTTACAGAGAAAAGTCTTTTGTGACACAAGATTGTAATACAATTTATCCGCGAGTAAAGCTAGGTTATTTTATGTTTTATATAAACTAAATTCAGAGACGCAGTTGACACTTACAGCACCAAGTCTTACTGTGCCCATCTCAGTTTTCGCGACCTTTTGCACTGAGGTGCATAAGCAGATGTTCCGGTCAGGTGGTCAGTCTTTAGTGAATTCACCAGTGTTTGGTTCCCAAGCAAGCTTGGTACTCATTTATCGACCCTATTGAAGGGATAAATTAGTAATTAATAACGCATAGCGTAATGTAGTTTTTTTCAAAAAAAGTTTTATAAAAATATTAGATCATACATTTTTTAAATGTTTTTTTATGAAAGTTGTATAAAATTAAATGAAACTGTTAAATGTAACTTGTTTTGCAAATATTTAAAATATACAAATAATTATTTCCTTTCCTTCTAATCTTTTAAAACTATCAGAGTGCTTTTCGAGTAATTCTCCATTGCTGAATTTTTGTTAAGAATTATAACATATTTTAGTTGAATCATATAAAAGCACATAATTCCGACATAAATTTTAATTTACTTCAATTAGAAAATCTACATGTTCATATTAGTATAAAATAGCTTTGAATTTATTAATATAATTCAATTTTACATGAAAGCGTAAACATTTTATAATTTAATGATAAATTTATGCATATCCACGTAGATCCTGCTAATTGAATCATTAGGCATGAAGAGTAGGTATTGTTCCAAAATTTCAAATGACATAATTGTTCCCAAAACTGCATTTCTAAATATATAGATTGAAATTTATTCGTTTTTGAAATAAATGTTTTAAGGAGTTTTTAGTTTAAATTTATGGCATGGAACCTCCCTAGGAGGCAATGTATTTCAATTTCACACAGGAAATACAAACTTTAAGATACGCATCCATTTTTTTCGGGATGATTCTACTTACGTCAAACCTTAAGCCTAGATCCAACAAGAGAAAATCTCACGAAAAACCGTTCTTTTTCACCTCTAATAATTCTTATTAAGATTTAATTCCATTGGAATGCAATAGTCGAGGTAAAATATATCAATTTCTATTTCACACCCCAAAGACGCTTCCAAAACACATACCAGGAAAACAATGGCAGCAGTTTTTCTCGGATTCCTTTTCTTTTCCTAAAACTACTGGAGATTTGGCGCAGGATCAAGTCATCAACTTAAAAGCAGGGTTGAGTAGTTCTCTAACTGCTTGTTATAATAGGGATTTTTTAGAGCGTCGGAAACAGTTTTAAGAAAGTGATGCTGCACATATTGTTTAGGAAAGAATGGTTTGTGATGAAATGGAAGAGAGAAAAGAACCTTTAAAATGGTTTTTTCCCTTTTTTCACGTGAAGATGTCTTGACAGGGGTTTATTTATTTTTCATGAGATGTATAAAAATTTAAGACAACGCCTGTGCAATTTCCGCGTTAAATTGCACATATTCTTGCCTCATATCTGGCATGGATCTCTAGGGTAATGTGTTTCTAAATGTAGATCTTTATGTTTCGTCAAATTGCGCAGGAAAAATAGAGGCATTAACGGTTATTTTGAATCCGTGACTTTTGTGTTAATCTTAAGAACTCTGAAAATTTCTTCCCAAATGTAGGACTTTTGCACTAATTTGATTGCATACAATGTATTTGACGGAATAAAAAAATGCAATGATAATGTTAACAAACTAAATTTTTTTCTTTTCATATTTTCTTAACTATATTTTATATCTATTTTAATTAGTAGTCTTAACAATTATTCACTAAAAATAACTATTTAAAATAAATCCGAAGATTGGTTATTTTTCCTTTGATCTCTCTCTCACTCTTTCTGTGTGTGTGTGTGTGTATATCTTTATTATATTCCAGTACATGCAGTAGTGTTTTTGCAAATTAAAAGCAATGGGCTAAATTTTTCTGAAGTCATAGTCTCGTGATAATGACAACCACATATTTCTGGATAATAAGTTCAAAAATTCAGATGACGTCATACTCACATGATAAAAGCAATCCTGTGTTCCCAGCTAATAAGTTCAACCGCTTCATTGTTGCCAACTTTTGGTCTTTGAAGAAAATTTCTCTTAAT
>BMAO01004931.1:0-17992 GCA_019973975.1 Trichonephila clavata
AACAGGACAATCGTTTAAAGACAAGATTGAAAAAGAATACTGGTCCACCACATGTCGCCAGAAAATTATCCGAGACGTAGAGATGGAAGTGATATTATTCCAAAAGAAAGAAACCTTTTATCAAGGATCCCTTGTCGGAGCGGAACGGTATGCTAGAGATAAAGACGGTAATCAGTTGTACCCAAATTCAGAGAAACCTTTTGCTAGAAACAAACACAATGAAGAATATTATGCCAGGGATGTTCAGGGAAATGAATGGTATCCCCTTCAACATGGAAAATCTGTAATCATACAGGATACGAACGGCAGGTTTTACCTTGCCAAAAGGTCCGATGGTAGGGAAAGATACCCACGAGACGCCAAAGGAAACGAATATTATTTGCAGAAGGATGGGAAACCTTTATTATTGAGAAAAGAAAATGGAGAATATTACTTGGCACGAAACCGCAAAGGGTATAAATTAATTCCTTGGAATTTATTAGCCGCGTTTGCGAACGATAATGAACCGTTCTTGTTTACAAAAGATGTTTTGGGAAATAATGTCTACGTTCGCCAGTCAGAATTGCCGCAAAAGCTAAGTGCGCTATGCAATTGCGTGTGTAATATATTATTTGATTGTCCAAAAGCCTTAAGCGCTTTAGGATGTTGCTTGCTCAAAGGAATTTAAACCTTGGAAAAAAAAAAAAAAAAAAAAAAAAAAAAAAATTTTTTTTTTTTTTTTTTTTTTTTTTTTTTTAAGTTTAAAATTCTTTGAGCAAGCTGTCTGAGCGTTCTAGAGTCAAGAAAGTCTCTTCACCATGTTACCGCTTACGTTGTTGAAATGGAAAAGTCGTGATGTCTCTCCCAAGAGTCATAGTTTCTTGATTGATTTCAACCAAATCCACGTTCGCAACTTATTTCTCTTTTGTTTTGCCCTCAGCATTTCCCGTCAATATTTTGGTGAAAACATCCACTGTCAACTGGATGGTCACAAAGTGAGTCAGTCGTTTTTGGACACCAAATGTTTCATCAATGGGACTTTGACCAATTTTTCAGGCGTGGAGAACCCGATTCTTCCCGTTTTGTATCATGATTATTACCAATGGGTCTCCATTGTGCTGTTGTTACAAGCCCTTTCCTTTCATTTACCCTTTCGACTGTATTCCAAAACCCTTCATTCCTATGTACAAGAGTTGACTATTCAGAAAGTGGAACCCTCTGAATACGATCGAGTGTTTCAGGTCATTACCGCCTCTCAAGGCCATGGCATGTTTTGGAAACTATGGACCTTGGAATGTGTGTATGCTGCACACCTCCTCTGCCAAATAGTGCTGTTAAATGTGTTCTTTCATCGTGTGTGGTCCTTATCCAGCTGGTCCTGGTCTGCCATTCCAATGTTGTTTCCGGACATGGGAACCTGCCTCTATGACTATTTTTCAGGGGGAGGGCAAACGACCGGAAGGTTTCGTTGTTTACTCCCTCTGAATAGTGTCTACCGAAAAATATTTTGGGTGGTGTATGGTTTGTTTGCCAGTCTCCTAGTGCTGCATACAATCTTTTTTCTGTATCGTCTGCTGCTCACCATACGAAAAGGTCCAAAATGGATCAACATGTGGTGGAGTCTGCAAATTGCTACCAGCGTGTCAAAAAGCTGGCACGGGAAACAAGTGTTGCATAAAAAATGGAGACGTTACACGGACAATGAAACGGACTATGTCAGCATGGAGTTGCAAAAAGTAGAATGTAACAATTAAAAAAATAAAATGAAACTGGGAATGAATGCTTACAACCAGAAAATACAAATTACAAATATAATTGTCAAACAACTGACAATGTAAAAAAAAAAAAAAAAAAAAAAAAAAAAAAAAAAATTTTTTTTTTTTTTTTTTTTTTTTTTTTTTTTTTTACTATATTACATCGTTCAAAGTGTCAACCGCTAGAATCAAGTATCATCATGGACAGTCAACTCTGCCTCAATGTCTTTACACGAGAGATGGAACAACACGACAATCCCCATTTGACCTTTGAGACGCTCGTCCTGCGCCTTTTGAAACGCGTGTCTCACTCCTTCCATCTACCCTGGTCCCACGTCTTGGAAGTGTCTCGCCAAGCGCCCTATTTGATGGATCCCCATCTCCACCAGGATTTGCTTCACATTTGGACTCTCCGTTCCAAACAGGCCACGTTGGATGAGCAGCATTGCGTCGAGCGTATTTTGGGTCGAGACAATGTGCGCTCCTCGGATCTGATCAAGTTGGCGAGCATTTTACAGAAAATCAGCGATCCCAAAACAGTGTACGAATTCTTTGCCATGGACGGCTACCAGGGAGAGGATCCCAAGAAATATATCGACCTGTTTCGCTACGAGGCCGAAGAGGCGCGTGGCAAACACGTCCGAGCCGTCCGTCAGTTGTATCGCTCGGGGCTCGTGCAGACCCCTCACGAATGTCGATCCTTTTTGGAAAGTATTTTTGAGGGAACGCGCCCCGAATCGAGAGACGGGTACGTGGTCCAAGAGCAGGTGGCGGAGATTGCGGAATGGCGCCGTGAACAGCAGACGAAAAAGAAGCGACCCCTGGAGACCAAAGAAGAATGTGTCAAGAAAAGTGCTCCTGGAAACCCATAGTTGAAATTTCATAATTTGAAATAGTAAACCCATAGTTTGAAACCCAAAGTTTGAAACCCATCGTTTGAATTCCATAATTTGAAATAGTAAACCCAAAGTTTGAAATTCCATAATTTGAAATAGTAAACCCATAGTTTGAAACCCAAAGTTTGAAATAGTAAACCCATCGTTTGAAACCCATCGTTTGAAATTGTAAACCGAAAGTTTGAAATTGTAAACCGAAAGTTTGAAACCCATCGTTTGAAATTGTAAACCCATCGTTTGAATTCCATCGTTTGAAATTGTAAACCCAAAGTTTGAAACCCATACTTTGACACCTAACCAACAAACTGTTGTCATCTCGTAGAAAACAAGGTGGAGAGATTATGGATACCATGGAATCCACATCTTGGGCCAATGCTAAAACTCCTTTGCAATTCATCTCTCGTCACCAACCAGGAGGACTAGCCGCGTTGGCGGTGGATGAATCGGAATGTGTGGTCGTCATGGACACACTCTGGTTTCGATATCCTCTCGTGCCTGAATGGGAGACGCGAGTGATGGCCGCGCTCGTGGAATGTAAAATCATGGACGTGTATGTGGCGGGCTTGTTGTTGTCTTTGAAAAGAATGGCCCCCGAAGAGATGAACGTCTATGTGGACCCAGAACCCAATAAATTGAAATATCCTTGCAAAATGTGCCATAAAAAGAGTTGTGCCGTCACCAAAGCCTATTTGTTGTGGAGACGTTTGACGAAACGAGAACCCTGTAATCTGATGCATGGGGACTCTTGAAAAGAAGGTTAAACCCATCTCGTTAGGACCCGAGGTTGGAGAAAAAGGAACCCTTCACGGATAAATCTCTAAGATTAGTATTGAATCATGAAAAAACTCACCTAATGTTGTGCAAGCATGACTGGATATCATTTCATTGCATCCCAGAGTACAAGAAATGTTTTCCAAAGAAAAAGTGTATTAAAGAAAAACTTTTGAAAGCAATTACCAAGTCAAGTAAAAAAAAAAAAAAAAAAAAAAAAAAAAAAAAAAAAAAAATTTTTTTTTTTTTTTTTTTTTTTTTTTTTTTATAGTGTTTAAAAGATTGAGCTTTCAACTCAAGCTTTCATTTTCTTTGCAGTGTTGTAAACATCATCATTATGACTTTGAATCTTTACTAGGTCAATTGAAAAAACAACATTCCCTTTTTTTCATAAACATTTCTCCTGTGACCGAGCTTTCATGTACACTCAAAACCAAGCCATGTTTAGTGATATTGCCAATCAGTTTTCCAAAGAATTGGAACCTCTGCGTTTACCCTTGGAACACATCCCCGCTTCCCAACGGCCCTTGAAACTCTCCCAATGGATTCATTACATTCTCCTGTCCAACCATATCAGGCTCACTATCAAGTTAACCTCCCTGATACAAAAGAATGTGGACGCATTGTCCGCACCCCACCCCTCTGACATTCAACACTGGTTGGATGCTTTGAAACCCGAGGGAAAGATCAATTTAGTCACGGAATCCTACCTCCTTTTGTTGTTTATGTTGCATCTACGTTTCATCTATGAAAAGTTTCCAGTGAAAATGTTTGAAATTAAATTGATTGCTCTCAAAGTGGCCGAATCCCATCTGAACGCTCTGGATCAAGACCGTTCCCGTCTCTATTCTGTGGCGATCCTGGGTCTCTCGGCTATAGTGTTGGGGGGATGTTTATACAATTATGCAGATGAAGAGAGCGTACATTCAAGAGGCATGGGCAAGAACGGAAAGAGATTCTTTGGAGGGGTGAAAATGACTGAAACACTATGCAGATGAAGAGAGCGTACATTCAAGAGGCATGGGCAAGAACGGAAAGAGATTCTTTGGAGGGGTGAAAATGACTGAAACACTATGCAGATGAAGAGAGCGTACATTTAAGAGGCATGGGCAAGAACGGAAAGAGATTCTTTGGAGGGGTGAAAATGACTGAAACATTGTCCAAGAAAGTAGACTAAAAGAAATCAAACATTTTTACTCTATCAAAAAAAAAAAAAAAAAAAAAAAAAAAAAATTTTTTTTTTTTTTTTTTTTTTTTTTTATTGTCCTAGTACAAATTCTTGCAAGCTTTAATTTGTATTCACATTCATACCAGTGTTGTCGAATTGACTTTTATTCTAGAGTCTCAACCAGTGTGCAGGAAACTGCCAAAAGGCTTCCTACCTAGCCTATTGATCCCTACTAGGATGATACGTTCCAGACCCAACGATTCCAGCTCTCTCCATGACGAGCCTGGCCCACACGAAGCCAATGCTTCTAGCTCTCCGTAGCGAGCTTTCCCCACACGAAACCCACGATTTCAGCTCCCTGAGTAGCGAGCCTTGCCCAAGCCACGATTGCTCTATCTGTTTAAGTAGCGATGATACGGAATGGTACCTACTGAGTCAATGTCAGCACAAGTTTCATTCCAATTGTTTAAAACAATGGGTTACAAGCGGTAAAAATACATGTCCCTTTTGTCGTCGTAAATTATGTAAACGAGATAAAACGGCTATTGGATGTGGTCCATCTGGATACAGATTTCGTATTTTTGGAGATTTACTGAGCGGTGAACCCTTATGGGTGACTGAAGCCATCTCTTCCGACACGGAATCGGACCTGCCTTCAGATTCTGACATGGAAAGTGTTGCTGAATCTGAAAATGAAGATGTATCCGTATTAGAGTTGTTACCCAACACAATGGGTCAATTGATAACAGAGATTCTTGAATCTGTCAATAGATTCTAACATTGAAAATGGTGTCGAATCTGAAAAGGACCTGCGTTGGGACCCAACACAATGCACTCATTTATAACAGATTTGTTTAAACGTGTCACTAGACAGGCTTAAACTTTTCACTAGACACCCAAAAGAGAAGGATGTACCCTAATGGACCCTACAAATTTCCTACAACCTTACAAAAACAAATTAAGAATGCAAGCATGAAACTCTGAAGCTAAAAAAAAAAAAAAAAAAAAAAAAAAAAAAAAAAATTTTTTTTTTTTTTTTTTTTTTTTTAATTCATCTTTATATGCAAGCTCACACTCTATTCATTTATTCTCAGCTGCTCAATTTTTTTTCTTGTCATGGCTACCCAACCCAATTGCGACTATCTCGTTTCCATCGAATGGATGCGCTACCAATCCCAATGGGTTCCTTGTCGCATCTTTCTTCAAAGTCCGTTTGATAATAAACAGGTCGAGATTCGTCCGACTCTGGGAAGCTTGCAATCCTTTACCTACTCTGATGTCCTCCGAAACTTGCAGCAAGCTCCTTCCCTGTTCAGAGACCACAATGGTTGGGATCACAGTGATATCGTGCGAGTACCTCAAGACGAGTTGGAACACTTTCTCAAGTACCATTTGGTCAAAGATTATTTGGAGAGAAACAACCACGGATGGGAGTTGGTGATTGGAGCCACCGATCTCGCCACCTACATGTATTTGGATCCCATTCTACCCGAGGTGATGCATTATGTTGGAAAAGAGCACCAAGCGGATGACATGGTCCACGAAACGATGAAACAGTTTAACTGGGAGGGACAAGTCACCCATGTGTAACCTCCTACCCACTTGAAAAAAAATTCCAAACGAATGGACCCAGTAGAAGAAAAATGTCAAAGAGAGAGAAAATGTTGACACGTGAAGAGAAAAAATGTATAAGCTTGAAGCGAAAAGATAATGTGTAAGCTTGAAGGGAATGGTAAAAAAAAAAAAAAAAAAAAAAAAAAAAAAAATTTTTTTTTTTTTTTTTTTTTTTTTTTTTTTTTAGAGAGAGAGTTGAAATACTTGAGCGAGTCTTGCTACTCAAGACACTTTTATGATGATTGAAATTTACAAATCACATGGTCGTTATTACATTATTGTTCCACGAGTCATCTTTCCCACCTTTGTGGACAAGTATGTATTACCGTGTCGAGTCGGCACTCGTCTGGAATTTTCTAGTTTACCCCTCCATTTTTTTTCTCCTGGTGTTCTCAAGTGCCAATTTGAACGCACCGAGACTGGATTTTGGTACAAACAGAACCATCCTTTGATCACTCCCCATGTCACGGAGGAGGGCACGGTGCCCTTGGAGGCCATGCGAGACTCTATTCTACCTACCCTCGTCTCGTATTTTCCCCAATTGACCCTGACCTATCACGACACCACCCTGGATGTGTGGCCCCACACCAACACCTTTTGGGCCCGAAAGCGATTATTCCCTCATCATTGGAAGGTAAATGCGTATCTGCAAACGAAATCGTTGAGACGGACTGAACATCAGGACCAGAAAGTCTTTACCAGCCTCAACGATCTGTTGTTGGGGGAAGAAGATTGGGTTCGAGCCCTGTTGCCGAATGGAAGTGGTGAGCCCTAAGCAAGACACGATGAGTTCCCTGGTCATGCGCCACGAGAAGAGCACCACGCGGAATACACCTTATACGATTCCTTCCCCTAAGGAGGGTCAAAAACATTTTGAACACGAGATAAAGTTTACGTGGCAAGAAAGAGATCCTCAGGTTCCCCGACCCGTGGCCGTCGTGAGACCCATGACTGTACTGCAAAGGGTGCATGTGTCACCCTCTCCCTCGAATAGACCTTCACCTCCAGTGGGAACCGTTTTGCAAAGAGTGCATGTGTCACCCTCGAATAGACCTTCACCTCAAGAGGGAACCGTTTTGCAAAGAGTGCATGTGTCACCCTCGAATAGACCTTCACCTCAAGAGGGAAGGAGAAGATGGACCTTTACACCGGTAGTGTAACAGAAGGATTTTAAAAGTTTTTTTCCACGACTGTAAAAAATGTTGTCTATTGTCCAAGTCAAGCACATAAGCCTAAAAAAAAAAAAAAAAAAAAAAAAAAAAAAAAAATTTTTTTTTTTTTTTTTTTTTTTTTTTTTTTTTTTAAGGCTTATGTGTTTGACTTGGATCATCTTAAATTTCCAGAATTATTTTGGTGTGCTGCTGACATGTCTCTCAGGACGCTTTACACGTGTATAGATTCCTCCAAGGATATTGTCGTCCGTTGTCCCCTTTGCTTTGAATCCATGACCTTTGGTCATTACTATTACACCCATGCTTTGGAAGAACATTCTTTAAAGAATCGCCTCGAGTGCGTTTTTTGCATGGGATTGACCTCTTGGCCTCGTGGGCAAAAAATGAAGCGTGAGAATATAAAACATGTCGTGGAATGCTTGAAAGGCTTTGTGGCTCAACGGAAAGACGATGACCCCCTCCCGGATGACGACGATTCAGACGTCCTGTGCGAGTGCTATTCCTTTGTCTCGACGCCCCACTCCCTGTATGATCGTTGCAAAGACCCCACGTTTGTTGGATTTTACGATTCCGTCTTTGAAAAACCCGACTTTTGGCCCCGTGGCATCGAATTTAGTGACGCCAGTGGTTTGGGAAAGGACATTCACGGCATCATTCAACGCTACCTGTGCCAAGACCTGGATTGGTTTCACATTATGGTGAAACGCGACGTCTTTCCTCACTTTTGTCAGGAAATGGAAGCCATTCGTGACGAATTGGTCCTTTTACCCTTCTGGTGTCTGTGTGACGGATTAGAGGGTCACATACAACATCGACACATGATTCTGGCTTGTGAAAAGGAGAGCTCGTTTCAAAACATTTGGAAACATAACATTCGTTATGATTTTCCCCACATGGGACGGGCCAAGAAATGCGTCCAAATTCGAGATGCGTTTCACTTGGCTCGGACCCTGGTGTACGTGAGCCAGCCCAAGGCCACGTGTGATGGTAGGATCCCAGACAATGTAGAAGAAGGGACCTCCCATTTCCATATCAATCGACCTATGCATCCCCATAGCATTGCCGTTTTATGCACTCTGTTTCCCGACGGGATACACAGGTTACTCGCGGAGCAGAATGGGAACAAGAATGTGGTGCGGTGGGATCCCTATGCTCAACGTGGGCCAGACCAATGGCGTCATTTGAAATGGGGGGTCCCCATTCAAGTGACGGGTTGGAAGTTTATCCGTTGCAAGATTCCCTTGGAAGGCGAAACGTATTGGACGTTGTACGGTGACAAGAAAATACATTTCAAAGAGTCTCTTTACGTTCTCAAGGACGAACTGTACGTTTTGTCTCCAAAGCAACAAAATGTCATGAATCAAATTAAGGAAATGAAGGAAAAGATGCAAAAGGAACGAGACGATTATTGGAAACCCATCGTGGCCGATTTAAAGAGGGAATGCGACGTTTTTAAAAACGAGTGGACATTCAAAGAAAAAAAGTGGAAAGCCGAAAGAAATGTTTTGACATTGGAAAGAGACACCTTTAAAGCCGAAAGAAATGTATTTAAGATGGAAAGAGATGTACTACAGACTGAAAGAGATGCACTGAAGGCTGAAAGAGATGTATTAAAGACTCAAAGAGATGTATTAAAGACCCAAAGAGATGTATTTCAAGTCGAAAAGGATAGTTTGTTGATGGAAAATGTTGGACTGAAAAGAATGTTGATTCAGTAAACTCACATGAGATGGTAACACTTTTAGTGGCTTTCAAAGGAATTTCTCTTTGGCACCCTAGGTGAAAATACCTACAACACATGTAACAGGGTTTTAAAAACCTCAAAGTCTGTCGTGAAACATGTGTACATTTTATGTTAATGTAAAAATGTGTCGCGGTTTTGGTACACTTTATGGACTCTAAAAACGTGTCGTGGTTTGGTCATTGTTTTATGACAGTTGTTTTAATCCATAAAAAATTTTTAAAAAGTGGTTTTTTTGTTGTTTTAATCCATAAAAATTTTTAAAAAAGTGTTTTTTTTGTTGTTTTTTTGTAATTACTTTACTGTTTTATGAATACATACATCCCTTGGATGGGTGGTTGTTACTTTTCATGCCTTATGACACCTTTCTCTCTTGGGTCTGGTGGCCCCGACCCCTTTGAATACCTCTCATGTCCCTGATTCAAAATGACACCACCTTATTTACCCAAAGATTTTTACCCTACACTCGTTACTTTTCTCGCTTTCCACGCGTCGTATCCACTTTTGCGCTCCACGTTGAATCGTGGGGGGCTTCTCGTAGGCCTCACAGGGGGCCCAGTGCCTTTACCGTTCCCCTATGGCCATCCCTGTCCAATAGGAAACGTCTCTCGTTTTACAGTCCTAGGCTCCCTACAATCGGTCGATTACCCTTTCCCCCAATGATTGAAAACGATCTTTTTTCAAACGATCCTCGGTTGTCAGACTCTTGTCCCCGGTTCTTTTTCACCTCGTGGTGTTTCCCATCGACCTTGCTCTTTTGGTCTGAATTTTATCCCCCTTCTTCTTTGTACCCTCCTGTTGCCTTTTTCAAGCAAAGTCTGTCTCACGTCGACATTCCCCTTAGAATGGCTCTTTTGGTCAGAGTTTTGTCCCCTCTTGTCGCCTTTTGACACCCAATGCCACCGTGCAGCGAACCGTCTGTCTCACGTCGATATTCCCTTAGAATGGCTCTTTTGGTATGCATTTTGTCCCTTTTGTTGCGTTTTGATACCCAATGAAAGTGTGCAGGGAACCGTCTGTCTCACGTCGATATTCCTCTTAGAATGGCTCTTTTGGTATGAATTTTGTCCCTTTTGTCGTCTTTTGATACCCAATGAAAGTGTGCAGGGAACCGTCCGTCTCACGTCGATATTCCTCTTAGAATGGCTCTTTTGGTCAGAGTTTTGTCCCTTTTGTCGTCTTTTGATACCAAATGCAACAGTGCAGGGAACCGTCTGTCTCACGTCGATATTCCTCTTAGAATGGCTCTTTTGGTCAGAGTTTTGTCCCTTTTGTCGTCTTTTGATACCAAATGCAACAGTGCAGGGAACCGTCTGTCTCACGTCGATATTCCTCTTAGAATGGCTCTTTTGGTCAGAGTTTTGTCCCTTTTGTCGTCTTTTGATACCAAATGCAACAGTGCAGGGAACTATGCAAATGAACAGTCCATAATGAACAAACAAACTTTTTTCAAATTCCTCCGAAAAATATTTTGGAGGGACGCGAGAAAATAAAAAGTTTCAAACCAGACGAATGATTGAAAACGGGGGGCAAAATGAAATGGAGACTTGTCAGGGGGGAAATGGGGCGTTTCCGGGGGGCAAAGGAAAGGGAGACTGGTGAAGTGGGGGGTGAAAGCAGCGAAACATGAAATGGAGGCAGGGCAACGTTTTCAGGAGATGGATTCCAGGGGCCCCGGTGCTTTGACCGCTCTACCATACACCTATGGCAATCACTGTAAAATCGGAAGCGCCTTTCGTTTTACAGTCCTTACCATAGGTTCCATACAGTCGGTCGAAAAAATAGTCGAGCACCGTGACCCTTTCCAAAAATGATTGAAAATGGAAAACGACCTTTTTGGAAAGGAGGTCAGAATCGTGTCCCTTGGGGTGTGTTGATTGAAAATTTTTTCCTCTGAAAAAAATATGGGGCGCGAGAACAAAAAATTGTTTCATCCTGGATGAGGGGACAAATGAAATGGAGACTTGTCCCGCTGGGCAACGACCCATGTCATGGAGGGAGGGACAATGAGACTAGTCAAGCTGGGGGAAAGCAGCGACCTATAAAGTGTAGGCATTACAACGTTGGTATGTCGAGAAAAGACAGAGAATCATTCCAATAGGGGTGTTGTTGGAACATGGGAGGCGAGCCATCTCACGACGTTGCCCTCTTGGCGTGGGGCCCTCGTCTACGTGAGTGGACCCTCGTGTGACCAGGGTCCTGACAATTTAAGCGTCTCATTTTCACATCAATCGACCCTTGCACCCGTATAGTATTGCGTTTCTCAGTACCCTCTTTCCAGGGGGAATAGAAAAATGACTGTGGGAAATAAAAATGTTGGGCTGCCAAGCGTGTACGGGACCCATGGTATAATGTCCGATCCGGGCTGGAAATGTTTAAATTGTGTGATTCCCTTGTATCCGCGCTACGAGGAAACTCTGCATTTGAATCTATACGATAATAAAATTGTGTAGGTCGAGGAGGGAGCCGAGGAAAGAGATTTGATTCAAAGGGAAAAAGACGTGTTGAAAAAGGAACTTGACGAGTTGAAAACAAAAGAATATGAATGGAAAATGAAAGAATATGAATGGAAAATAAAAGAATATGAATGGAAAACAAAAGAATATGAGTTGAAAACAAAAGAATATGAGTTGAACGCTAAAGTACAAAACATGTCAGTTGAAAATAAAATATTGAAAAATTTGTTGCAAGGAAAAAGAGTGGATAGAATTTCTTTCAATACATGGCGTTGGAAAAACAATAGTGTAAAAAGGTTGGTTCGACCTCGTTCAACCATCTCTCAACTTTCAAGTTTACTAGCAAACCTTTGAAACTAAATCATGTAAGCTTCTCTAAAAAAAAAAAAAAAAAAAAAAAAAAAAAAAAAAAAAAAAAAAATTTTTTTTTTTTTTTTTTTTTTTTTTTTTTTTTTTTTAGAGAGGTAGAATGTTTTAAACTTTTTGAGCTCTGCCAAGAGTTTGGTTGTCAAGCTCCTGAAAGATATTTCAAACTTGCCTCACATTCTTTTTTTGGCTTTTGCGATATTTTATTTTATTAGCCTTCCATTGTGAATCTTACACAATGTTCCAGGCACAGTCTCAAAAAATGTGTCAACCTTCCATTGTGAATCTTACACACAATGTTCCAGCCACAGTCTGAATCAATGTGTCAGAGTTTTTTTTTCTTGTCGTTTCCAAACCCCCGCCAATGGAAGAATGATTCCTGGTCCCGAGCTCCAGCAAACATTCTCCCATGGCTGTTCCAAACCCTCAATTTGTATACTATATGGAATGTCACCCTGATTTGCTTTTCATCTTTCACATTTTATTGGTCTTGCACAATGTTCTAACAATTGTGTCAGAGTTTTTTTCTTGTCGTTTCCAACCTTGACTCTGAGAGTAGCCCAAAAAAATGGGAGATGAATGACTGGTCCCGAGCTATGCTCCTTTCCAGTCATCCATCTCCCATTTTTCTGGGGAATCCCTGTCCTCTACGAGGCTGCTCGTATGGGGTTGGGCGCCCTGCAGAGAGGACAGGTATTCCTCACCTCCAGGTGTTGCAGTAAACACCGCATGTGAAATACATGGCCACAATGCGTCTTTTCTGGCCAATGCATCGGACTCAGACAGATGGAACACGTCTCGGGTATTTGGAAGACGCTTTCGGGCCATTTGAGTGCAAAACAGCCATCCAAGACGGCTTGAGCCAAGAGAATCCAAGGGGCCAACGGTTGAGGTCCATGTCGCCTCCAGGCCTTGTACGCCAATCGATACAATTTGGGAAGGGCCAAGACCGTCCACAGAGCTTGCAGAAAGGCCCCCTTGCCTTGGGCCGCCTGCTGTTCGAGGTAATCACTGTAAAGTTCGGAAGGTTCAGAAGAGGTGAGACATTCAAAGGTGGGCAGGTCGTCGATGGGCTCGGGATGGGGCAACACTTTTCGTAAAAGGTCTCCCAGGTCCACGGGGGAAAGAGCAATGACGTCGGACGGAGTGAGAGTCTGTAACTGGGCTCGAAACTGCATCATAAAAGTAATGTACTCGGCCAAATGGGCCTCGTGGTATTCGGCCAGGTAGATTTGAAAGGCTTTGTCAGACTCCATTGTCTCGTATGAGGCAAAAAGGCGTCCGAATCGTGCTTTTGAGAGAAGAGCGACGCGCAGAAAGTGCTTTTGGATTGGCTAGACAGGAGGAAGATCCTGTGAGGGTTCTTTCAAAATGGATGGCATCATCTCCGGTCCCGCCGGAAGCCCTTTCAAGGTGGCAGAAAGAGTAGGATCCACGGGGCCCTGTCTCCAACATTGACAGTGAGCTCGTGTCAAACATTCGAGCGAGTGTAAAGACCCGTCCCGTACGACGACATGATTGAAGCGTTTCACGATAAAATAGTGTTCGGGGGCGTCAAAGACATTAAAACAATGGCAAGTGTCGGGTCCTTCCGTGCAGGCATCTGCACTATAGACACAATCGGAAAGATGGAATCCATGCTCGCTCAAGACCACCTGGACGGGAATGGGAAAGTGGGTCGCGAGTTGTTGAAATTTCACAATACCCGCTAAACGTTGCAAGCGTCGTCTATAAGACGACCAGCGTGAGACGTTGTCTCGCAAACCTGGGAGAAATTTTTTTTCCAATTCACCCAGGAGAGAATCGAACGAGGTCATCATGAAGAGAATAAGAAATGTTGACAACAGAGCAAACCAAATGAAAGCTCGAGTGAAAGGCTCAACCTTTTTAAACACTCTCCAATCTTTCTAAAAAAAAAAAAAAAAAAAAAAAAAAAAAAATTTTTTTTTTTTTTTTTTTTTTTTTTTTTTTTTTTTAGAGAGATTGGTTGTAAACTTTATTTGCATCTGATAAATGTTTTAAACTTTATTTTGCTTCTGATAAATGTTTCAAGTTTTATGTGCTTCTGAGAGATGTTTTAAACTTTATTTTTGCTTCTGAAAGATATTTCAAATGTTATGTACGTCTGAAAGATATTTCAAATGTTATGTGCGTCTGACAAATATTTCAAACTTTCCTTCTGAAAGATATTTCAAACTTTGTTTGCGAGATTTTTCAAATTTTATGTGCTTCTGACAAATCTTTTAAACTTTATTCGCTTCCGACAGAGGGTTTGGGAAACCCACTCTGGATCTCGTCATACATCCTTTGCCAACGTTTACTATTTTCGTCCGTCCAATGCATGGCCCGGGGTAAATAGTGTTGTCCAATCTCTAAAATTTCTTTCAATCGTGCTTCGGTGGGTTCACCGCGCATCACTCGTTCTTGAAACACCATCGATTTCAATAAAACGTGAATCACACAATCATGAGGGGACTCTTTTCCCCGAGAACACACTAAACAATCTTGTTCACAATAACATGCATCCGAAACAGCAGACATGGTCGGACACGATCGATTGAAAAGAAACAAAATTTCAAAGCACACTACACTAGACGAGTAAATGAAATGAGGGGGTGGTAGAAGGCTTTTAAACTTGAAAAGAACACAGAGTCCACGCAGCACAAGAAGAGAAAAACTCTAGCTAGACGAGAAATTAATTTAGCCTTATTAAAAAAAAAAAAAAAAAAAAAAAAAAAAATTTTTTTTTTTTTTTTTTTTTTTTTTTTTTTTTTTTTTTTTAGAGAGAAATGTTTAAAAGCAAACACTTGACAGATTACATTTCAGAGCACAAAATTTGCAGCTTCTCTTTTTCAACATGACCGACCCGGACAATGTGTTGAGCCTGTTATCCGACCCTGGTTCCCCTTTGCCCTCCATGGGTTCTCCTTCACACCCAGAGTCTTTTCATGAGCCCCCAAAACTAAACTCTCCCCAAGACCCTCGACGACGTCGTTTCTCTTCGTCTCGACGACGCCCTCCTTATGCTTATCGATTTCCCCAGCACCACGCTCAAGTCTTTTTCCATACGCACGGTCTGGCCGTGTTGTGTCTCCGAGACCATGGTTTCACGCTCACCAACGGGGTCGTCTCGTATGCTTCGGATCGCGTCGAGGCGCATAAAGTGTTCAACTCTTTACATTATCTCAATGTCGGCACCCTCTGTGTGACCGATTCTCGTTCCAAGCAAGATTTTAAAGACATTCAAGCAAAATGGAGCGCTTTCAGTCCTTTCAAACGCATCCCCGTCATGCTCTTGAAATCCCATGCACGAGGCGAATGTCCCTTTTGCCACCAGACGCAATGTCATCGTTGGATTGCCGTGCAAGGCATGTGTTCCATACTCCACCAACCTCTCAACCCCATTTTTCACTCGGCCTAACACGTCTATAAAAGGAGGACGCGGGTCGACGCTTCTCGTCAGTTTGCAGCATGGATGCCTTCCCAGAGCACCTCTCCTCCACCGTGGTGCCCGTGACGCTGCCCGAGAAACCCGATGCGTTGGAATATGCCGCTCAACAAGGCCAGGTGCGAGCGGGCATCCTCTACCAGGAGCCTCACGCCAAACGCGTGTTTACCTTATTTCGCCAAGATCCGTGGTACCACCAAAAGACGTTGATGGACAATTTCAAGCGGGCCGTGCTGGAAGCCAAGCACGTCAACGAATTTCGACCCAACGCGATCCTGTGGGAAAAAGTGTCCAAAAGCCTCTTGAAAAATCCAGATTGTTTGCTCAAAAATACCGACAAGAGGATGGTGTACATTTATGGCAACCTGTTTTTTGTGAAAAAAGACTTTACCTTTGGGTTGAGAACATGGTGTAGGCAGACCCCCCATAGGAGGGTCTACAGAACATGACAACTGGAAATTAAAATGACAATGATAATACACTTGAAGAACAACTTGAGAATCAAACTCAAAATATTCTCAGCTATGAAAATGTTTCTCACTATGTAAAAAAAAAAAAAAAAAAAAAAAAAAAAAAAAAAAATTTTTTTTTTTTTTTTTTTTTTTTTTTTTTTTTAGAGAAGCTTACATGATTTAGTTTCAAAGGTTTGCTAGGGAACTCGAAAGTTGAGAGATGGCTGAACGAGGTCGAACCAACCTTTTTACACTATTGTTTTTCCAACGCCATGTATTGGAAGAGATTCTGTCCACTCTTTTTCTTTGCAACAAATCTTTCAATATTTTATTTTCAACTGACATGTTTTGTACTGTAGCGTTCACCACGTCAAGTTCCTTTTTCAACACGTCATTTTCCTTTTTCACCATGTCATTTTCTTTTGTTTTGAACTCGTCAAGTTCCTTTTTCAACACGTCATTTTCCTTTTTCAACACGTCATTTTCCTTTTTCAACACATCTCTTTCCCTTTCCATGAGGTCGTTTCTCGCTTTCATCTCGTTGAGCTTTTGGTCGTTTTTCGCTTGCATTTCATCCATCTTTGACCTTAATATCAGCTTGTGGTCCATGGCACATACTTGTTTTGTTTTCTTGACTTCATTCATCATATTTTGTTGTTTACGAGACAACACATATACTTCGTCTCTTATGCGTTGAAAGGAACTCTCGGCTCCCTGATTTCCCTCCTTGACATACACTATTTTATTATTGTATAGATTCAACTGTAGAGGTGTGACTTCCTCCGTTTCCTCGTAGTTTGGATACAAGGGAATCGCACAATTTAAAAATTTCCAGCCCGTCACATGGATCGGTACCCCCATCTTACATTATACCATGGGTCTCGTACACGCTTGGCAACTTTTCCCAACTGGATACATTTTTACTTCCAAGTTGCTCCCACAATAATTTTTCTATTCCCCCTGGAAAGAGGGTACAGAGAAACGCAATACTGTGCGGGTGCAAGGGTCGATTGATGTGAAAATGAGACGCATGCCTGAATCGCTTAAATTGTCAGGACCCTTGTCACACGACGATTTGGGTTGACTCACGTAGACGATGGTTCGCACCAGATGAAAGGCATTTTTAATCTTGACGCATTTTTTAGCCTGACCACTCTTGGGAAATTCATACCGAACTTTTCCTTTCCAAACGTCTTCAAACGCACTCTCTTGTTCACACGCTAGAATCATGTGTCGATGCTGTATTTTACCCCTCTCATTTTGCAATCCATCGCAGAGGCACCAAAAGGGTAATAGGACACATTGATCTCGAATCTTTTCCATTTCCCGGCGAAACGTATCAAACACATCCTGTTTGACCATCAAGTGAAACCACACCCAATCTTGCCTCACATAACTTTGAACCATGCCCCACACATCTTTTCCTATCCCCTCTTCCCACATGTCGGGTTTTTCCAGCAACTCATCATAAAACCCACCATATTCGCTCAATCTATCCTTGGTACGACCCCGCATGTCCCGCGGCCTGGGTTGAAAGTGTCTACATCCACACACTTTCCTCTCCTCTTCTCCTCTTCCACCTTGACCTCTTCCACCTTGGCCTGGTCTACGAACCGTTGCAAGCACGACGTGAGATGATTAATGTTTTCAGGACGATTCTTTTGCCCATGAGGCCAATGTTTCTTTCCAAAACAAAACAGGCATTGCTTCCGACCGTCCATCTTATGTGTTTCGGACGCATGTTTATTATAAAAGTGACGCACGGTCATGGGCTCCAGACATTCGGGACACTCTACCCGCGTACCATAGCATCTATCGAGATGTCTGTAAAATGAAGTAGAGGATTTGTACATGATCCGCAAAGACGCTTGTGTCCTCACCAAGCCTTGACCTTATTTATCGTGGATCTTTGGGTCCCCCGTTGGAAAGAACTCCCCCGTTGGATTCCTTGGACCGTGGCTTCCCTTCCCTGACCTGTTGAACACAGGCCCTGTTCTTTGCCCTCCTTGACATTTTTACCTGAAATGGAAACAAACTTGACCCTTTCCATGCCTTTTACCTGTTGAACACAGGCCCTGTTCTTTGCTTCCTCGAGATTTTTTACCCTGAAAATGATAACATTTGACCCTTTCCAGGCTCTTTTAACCTGTTTGAAACATGCCCACAAAAACATGC
>BMAO01004932.1:0-28421 GCA_019973975.1 Trichonephila clavata
TTCGAGATTTGTGGAATTGATCTGGCGGGACCTTTATTTTTAAAAAGATGGAAAGTAGGCTTGGGTATGCATTTTTACATGCGCTGTATATAGAGCTGTCCACTTAGAGCTTGTTTCATCGCTATCGACCGAAAGCTTTTTGCTAGCTCTACGGCGATTTATAGCTCGGAGAGGCCGATGTGAAACCATGCACTGTGAATAATGGCACTAATTTTGTCGGAGCTTCCAATTTGCTTAGAAGTTTAGATTGGGGCCGCATTTGTAGCGACAATGCTCTTCGTCCAATTAAGTGGAAATTTAATCCCCCTTCTTCACCATGGTGGGTGGATGGTGGGAGAGACTAATTGGTATTCTTAAAAGTCTTTTGAGAAGAATACTTGGAAGAGCAAGTTTGGCACTTGAGGAGTTGACAACAGTTATTTGTGATTGTGAATCTGTAATCAACTCACGCCCTTTGACTTACATCGACGAATGTGACTCAGAATTTGTTCCACTTACCCCTGCGATGTTTCTTCAGGATATCAAAAACTCTGGTGTTTCCAGACTGTGATGCGGCAGATCATAAAAGTCTCAACCATCGTGTCAAATACAGGTTAGCTTTACAGAAGGACATTCGAAAGAGGTTCAGGTCCGAATATCTTGGATCTTTGATAAGGAGGCCGGAAAAGACTAGAACTTCGATGATAACTCCCGGGGACATTGTTCTCATAAAAAGTGACAACGCCAATCGAATCGACTGGCCACTGGGGAAAGTGACAGAAATTCTGCCAGGGAAAAACGGTGTGTGTCGACTCATTAAACTTAGAACATCTCGTGGAGAAATTCTGCGTCCAATTCAGCGCGTCTTCCCTTTAGAGATCTCTTCTAATGATTCGTCTTTTCCACCAGACAAAAATGCATTATCTACAAAAATAGCCTCTATGAAGAATGCTAGTCCTAAGTGTTCTGACGACAACTCCATCGACTACGCAGTTGTTCAAAACAAGACAAGACTAGGACGGACTGTTAAAATTCCCAAAAGGCTGGATCTCTAATATAGTTGTTGAGCTGTGGGACTTCCACATCTCAAGGTGGGAGGATGTGAGATCCACTTTATAAATTTCAGTTTATTATGTTAAAAGCAAAACAATTATTTAAATTTATTATTTTGTTCACGTGAATTTATTTATCATTGTTTAATTTTTTTGTCACCGGGAACTGAACGATATTGAAAAAGTATATTATTTTGTACGCTGTGGCAACAAGGAAGTGCTCGTTCTGTTTTGTTTAATTAACAGTATTCCATGAAAAAATTGTTTATAACTAGGTGAGTCTTGGACTCTAGTTGGCATGTTACTTTGTGAAAATAAATGAGATTTGGCAGTATTAATAGTTTGGAGTATTAATTTTCAATACAAGAAACTTTTTATTTTTTATTTTTACGATATCATGAAAAAATTATCTTGATCATGATCTTTTTTGACAGAGTCGAGAACGAAACGAGGCCCCCTCCGAAGGCGAGGCCCTGGGCCCAGTTGACCAATGCCTTAAGACATCCCTGCTCTCAAAACATATAATGATTATGCGACTGAAGTGTGAAGTGAGGTGTGAAAAAATACAATTAAACCCTATGTCGGGAAAAAGCGAGAGAAATTACTTTCCGAACAACCCAATAGTAATACTTAACTCTGATTTAAAATGAAGAGAGGAGATTCCATACCCACATTCTTAAGCTTGGTCTTTGTATGTTTCTCCAGCTCAGAAATTGTTTAAGTAATTTTTTTTTCCTTTTTTTTCCCCCTCAATCATTTTGAGAGATATTTTTTTAAATGTCTAGCATTTCATTTCTGAATTTAAAAGAGAATAATTACGAGACATATTTAGTACGACTCATGATATGTATTTTTTATGATGTGTTATAGCAGGGATCGGTAACCTTTTAGCAGTGGTGTGCCAAACCAATCTATCATTATGATTCAGCATGCCACGCAGTAGGACATTTTGAAACAATTCGATTCCCACGATAATGCGAGTGAGGAATAAAGGTCAATTATACAGTAATATATTAATTTTGCACCATTTAAATTTATTTCATAAAATAAATTAAAAGTAAAAAAACTTTTTTAAGAACAAGCTTTTATTTAAAAGCGCTAAAAAGAATAAAATAAATTTTTCTTTAAAATTTTTTTACTATCAACTTATAACGTCATTACACAATTTATATGATATAAAAGCTTGTCGCAAGATTAAAGCACTCTTATTTACTTAGTTTGAAAATTTTAAGAAACTGAAATCAATCAGATCAAGTTATTTAATTTACTTGTTTATCTGTAGAGGTAAGTCTCGCGACAAGCTTTTATATCATATAAATTGTGTAATGACGTTATAAGTTGATAGTAAAAAAATTTTAAAGAAACATTTATTTTATTCTTTTTAGCGCTTTTAAATAAAAGCTTGTTCTTAAAAAAGTTTTTTTACTTTTAATTTATTTTTTACTTTTTAGTTATCACTGGACAGGTTTCTTAGTCTGTTCATCTCATTCAACGCATCGTTGTTGCTAGGTGTTAGCCGGTTATTTTCGAACAGTCGAGCTAAATGAATTCTCGCAAAAAGGGTACTAGACGAAAAACACAAGTTTTTCTTAAATCAGTAAATTTTAAGCAATTCTTTCAATCTTCGTACAGATCTTGGGTAATATTATCCTACACACGAAAAAAGTTTTATGAGATTTTCTTCATAAATGACAAAGTTATTAAATATTAAAATGTTGAGTATTTTTTGAAAAATCGTAAAAAAAAAAATATTTCGATATTTTATTTTTTAAATGACTGATTCTAAAAGAGCAAATCATGAACTGTTTTAGTACGGAATGTCGATTCATTTAAACAAAAAAAAATTTATGCGCGTTGATTTAGACATTATTTTCATAAAAACGCACCGATTTTGACTTATTTAAAAAAAATCGTAAGAAATAAAAATATTATTATTTTGTAAAAAACATTATACTGTATCGAGACGAAATAAATGATCTTTCCGATTCTATAATTATATTTTGTCTGAGCTTCATAGATTAACCTCTTAAGCGGTCAATTTTTTTGACCAAAATTTTCCCAAAAAAAGCCCATTTTTTAACTGCATGTAACTAAGCATAATAATTAACAGAACGCGCGAAAATGGAAGATTTTTATTTTAATCTCCGGTTTAAAATTTTACTCATTTTTTTTTTATTTTATAATTCTTGAACACAAAAACCCTTAAATGTTTGCTTTTAATAAGTACATTCTGCGTACTATGAAGAATATTTCACATATAACTTAAAATATGTTTTCTTCCACTTACCAAAAAATTTCATGTTCATACCTCTTTTTCATACGATTGATAGGATTTCATGTGTGTGTGTGCATATTTATATGCACACACAATATGAAGAATAGTGTAACACTAAGTCATATTCCAATGGGGATAGAGATAATATCGACTTCTTTGGATTATCTATCCATTTTCCTTTTTCTTAGGCAACACATTGTACATTGCCTTGTAAATCCCTGTTCTTTATCCAATATTTTCAAGAATATATATTCTTGCCTTCAGTGAATAATTCTCACCTTCACCACTACCAAAATTCTGAATGAAGAGTAGTTCAGTATCATGGACAAACTATCTCTCTGCATCTCCTAAAGACACACTATACTAATAACCTTATTATAGGAATAAAAATGTCTGTGCAAATAAAATATAGAAATAAAAAATTTCGGTGCCTGTACAGCGCACGGGCAAACCGGTTGTGGCTAACTTTCAGTAGCCCGTAAGGTGTACGGGCAAACCAGTTAAGGGGTTAAAGTTAGAATTTCTATAATACTCCATCTCAGTTTAACTTGGCAGCATTGAGAAAGGTATACAATGTACCAATCTACTTGAAAAATAGCTCTACTTTTTTTGTTTTGAATTTAAATTCTAGAAAATATATAGAAATTTGTAAAAAAAATTGCATATGTTCTAGAAATTAGATTATTTTTACGTTGTGGAAATGTAATTATTTTTTAGACAAAGTTAATTAATACAGTCAATAGCGCAACGTTATGAAATTCCAGTTTGGCTGAAAATCGATTTTCGACGCCAACTTATGTCATTGTTGTAACAATAAAATTATTACATCAATGCAGATATATCCAAGTTGGCGCCCAAAACTAGTTTAACGTTTTTAATTAATATCTTTTTAATTAATTGCAATATTGGAATATAAATGATCAAAACATGCATTGTCATCCAAACTAAACGTGTATACAAAATTTCAGCTCAATGGGAGGAAGATATCAGCTTCAAAATTGAGTTGCAAGATTCCACCCGAACAAATTACATACATACATACATACATACATACATACATACATACATACATACATACATACATTGTAAGTTAAATAAAAGCTTTTAATAATAATAAAAATAAACGGTATAAAATATTACTATTTCCTCAACAAAAATATAAAAAAATTTAAATTGTACATATTGTTACGAATTTTGTATAAAATAATGTAAATAATTTGTATTTGGATGTGCAATGCCTTTATATTCCTCTATGTTATATTTATTTCATGTAAAAATGTTAATATTCACAAGCAACGCCATCCCTTACGTTATAATGGTGATTCAATGGGAACTTGGCGAAATATTGGCGACAGGGCCAAGTTGGCATCATTTTTGGCGACAAAGTTGGCAACATTGGCGATCAACTTGGCGACATTGGCGACCATGTTTACGGGTTCGGGATCCTCTGGATTCTTCTAGAAATTAGTAGAGAAATCCACTAATTTCACAATCTGTGGCGCGAGCGCCTTTCCAGAAATTTCGGCCTCTGCTATAAATAGAGAGAGACTCGCCGCAACGGTCAGTCTGATTTTAATCAGCGAGTAGTGAGCACTGTTTTGATTAGCGATTAGAAGATTTGCCTCGAATTTGATAAGCTCGGCTGTGCTTGTGAATAGTCATTTACATAAGTGAATTTTAGACACTGCTTGTTGTGCCTGAGTGCTGTTGAAGGTGTGAAATCCTTCTGTTATTTATTCTGCGAATTTTGCTGTTGAATCCTGTATTTTCAAGGATTGATTTAAGCCAATAAATACTCATCGCTCTTAAGGAATTGCCTTGTTATTTATGGACTGATTTTGCATAAAATTATCGAACCCCGATCTACGTAACAATATACTATGTATTTTTAACATATTTATTAAAACAAGAAATAGACAACGTAAGATACAAGTATTTCCCTCATTATAGTTAAATAAAATTTTTAATGCGAACCTAGTGCTTGCACCGCTTGACTTTTTTATCGCCAAGTCAGAGGAATAATTTGTGACTTTTTCTATTCGACACGATTCTGAGCATTCAATTGTTAAACAATTTCTTTGCGGACTTGAAATATTTTTTCATATGAGGAAAGATTTTGTACTTAGATATATAGAACCAAAAGCGGAAAGCGGAGACCATGCAGTTTTCTCTCTACACACACTTAATTATTTTGAGCAGTGACATTCAGTAATTTACAAATTAACTGTAAATTTATCTTTAGATTTATCTTTCAGATTTTTTCGTAGTTCCGTAAATGTCCATAATTCTGAAGATGTTTGTCAAATAAGATCCATTACAAATTTGTCAACTTCCATCCACTCAGAAACTGACAAATTATAGAGTAGTGCAGAGTGCCACTGAGAATTGTCCGCGTGCCACATGTGGCACGCATGCCTTAGGTTGCCGACCCCTGCGTTATAGTATAAAGAGTTAAGTTTTCAGGATAAAAATAAAATGCTTTTTTAAAGATAAAAGAAATCCATACTTATGTAATTAATTGAACTGTTTTACATATCTATAAGGAATTGATAAATTTTTGCTCATTGATTATTTTCAAAGAATTAATCATTAAAAACTAACTTTATTTATTGAGGCAATCTGTAAAAAAAATTCAGTTGTCAGACTACCGCAAGTAAGCAAATTTACTACAAATTGAAATATTTGCCTCTGCTAAACTGTTTGTCTAGCAAGTTTTCCAAGAATTCTTTGATAAAGTTTTTCTTTCCTTGTACGGAATAAATAAAGCAAAATATGTAATGTAAAATTAATGATGGAATTTAAAAGTATATAGAATTAAAGGAGAAATTGAATATCGGTGATTCGCGTCTTTTTAGTTGAGGGGAATAGCAAAAAACCAAACACCATTTTTATGTCTTAAATTTCGTAGTAAAAATTTATTTTCACAACTTAATTCTTAAAACTTGCTACGGTTTCTATTGATGAGTAAGGCGTACTCATATCTACAATTTCTAATTTGACTGACAAGCACTTAAATAACATGAAATATTAAAAAGAAATTTCAGATGATTAATGATTTAACAGATATTTATTGCCTTGGATTTGTTTTTTAAGTGTTTTTTGGCCAATAATCTTCTAAAAATATCTTCGGAAAAATTCACTGTAATCATCTTTACAAATGATTATCAAAGATTGCTTAGTCAAATAAATTGGAAATTTGGTACTTTTCCGTTTCGCCACCGCCAAAAATGATACAACTGATGCCAAAAAGGAATATTCTCCCTAGGAACCTTTTACAATCACATTTACAAAACAAGTCGTGGTCTTTTCTTGTCAGTAATTTCTTAGTACTTACGTATTATCGCAACCACATTGGCGACATTATATGAAACGAATCACATGTTTGTTGAATCAGCGCGTATGACACGTGTAAAATCAGGTTGCAAACTTGGCGAATTATCTTGAAAATTGGCATAGTTGCGATAATACGTAAATACCAACTTATTTTTCATAATATATCAAAAATGGATGAAAAATCAATGAAAACTAATATTTATTAATATTTTTTATGAATATGTTGTGTGTTATCGCCAATAACACCAACTTGGCGAGATATGCGCCAGCAAAACGGAGAAGTACCGAAAATTTTAATAATTTTTTTAAAGGGAAAAATGATTCATTTATTCAGTTTTCCTTAAAATTTACCAAATATGAATTAATTTAAGTAATCATTAACATATTTTAGAATTTTTTTAGTTACATATTACTGAATTTATTTGTTATATTTAAAAAGTTTGAAATCACTTACTATTTTTTTTACGATTTCTCTAATTCTTCAATTATGTAGGAATTCAAAATATCTTAACGATTTCATTTTCTTACAGTATTTAACTTTAATAGGAGTTGTAATAAAAACAGAATACTCCGAATAAAAAAATAGGATTAATTTGTAATATCTCATAAAACTGCTCGGATCGAAAGAGTCTTATGAGAGAAAAAGAATCCACATGTTTCTAAATCCAGTGTGGTTTGTGGCGTCTTTGACTAATTTCACAATATAATCTGCTCTCGGCAGAAGTGTTATTTTGTCTAGCAGAAAGCGGGAACTCGAAAAATTATGCCAAAAGCGCAGACGTTTTTCCCTCCTCATTGGAATATCATCTGTTAATACAATTGAATGACTAATTAGGAGCAATCACTGCTTATATGTCCGTAATCCGATAAGGCAGTATTTCAGAATCGCGCTAGATTCGAACGTAATTCTAACATCATTGAGAGTGAGTAATTTTTAAATTATTCTTGGTTAGATTGGAATGTTGCTTGTGTTAAAAGCATTATTTTTTTTACATTAGTTGTCTTAAAATAAGATTTTTAAAAGTCTTATATATACGATTATGTCGAAAATATATACTCCCATTGCAGTTTTGGCGTCATTACGATGCAGATGAATATTCTTTAGAGTAAATTCTTTCTTTATAAATTGATTTATTTTTTGATTATTAGTTAACTCATTAAAGGAATAAAGAAACTAGTAACGATAGATTTGAAACATTATACATCATAATTTTGATGATTTTTAAATTTGTGTTTGATTTAAGGAATAAGATGTAAGATTTTATAACTGAATATTGAGTATTCTAATAAACAAGAATATTTGTAGTAAAATTCAATTTCTAAGAATATCTCACGTTTATTTGTGTATTGGAATACTCGTAGAAAATTAAAATTTGCTTTTTCCGTATCCTGATGGATATTTGTTGTATTTTATTTTAAAAAATCGAAAAATCAGATATCAGTATGCTACGCTCCAAGTTGTTGACATTCGCCAAGTTGAACGATAACATTTTGATATGGTTACTTTCATTTTTAACTTTGGTACTGTGGTTGCCATCATTATTTTATTCATTAAAAACTATTGTTTTGTATTTATTATTTTTTTTTTTTCCTGTATTTGTTTTTTTTTGTGATTTTATTATTTTTTATTATTTGGAATACATTTTTTATTGTTATGTATATTTTTTTACTATTTATAATTATTATTATAGTATTTATATTATTAAATTATTATTGGTTTATATTTGTGGCTTTATCGATACTAATTTCAAACGATTTTAATTCGATTTTTTTCGCTAACTTGTACATTTCCAAACTTTGCGTTACCTGGATAGCAGCTTTCGTCTTTTGTCGTTTATTCGAAAATGGATATTTCGAACATTATCGGTGAGTATAAAAATATATTTTAAAAAGAAAATGAAGCTAAGCTTTTAATTTTTATGGTCGAAAAGGATTACCAAATTCGCACTTTCTGCCCAATTTGTTGCCGAATAATTCTTTTTTTTTTTTTAAGTATTTATTCTTGGTTAAGATTTTGCTTATTTCAGCCTTCAAAAAATGTGATAAGTGTGGTAGCGAAATGCAAATAGTTTACAGAAATGTTAAGAAATTTGATTGCTGTATGTTTTAATGTTTATCTTAAGGTTATCAAATTTGCGCGGTCATAATAATTAATCTATCAAAAATAATTATTTTTCCACTGGCAGTGAATTGCTATTTTCCACTTTATTTTACTTCAGTTTTATTTTTAATTAATGCATTTTCAAATGTCTCTTGTTCGACGAAATTCATTAACGAAACTCAGAATTTTTGGACATAATGAAAATTATTCGAGTTATTTTCCATATACATCGAATTCCTGGAATATATTAACAATACATTAACGGAATCGTAACATTCCAACATCAATCTTTTTTCATCCTGATAGTAGTTCTTTGAAGGCTTGAGAAATTTTTAATTGTTTAACTGTTAAAATGTGTTTGGTGGTAGTTTGATATTATGGGTTTACTCGCCAAGTTGTTATTTATGTTCGCCGAGATGAGCAATAACATTACAATATGGTTACCATGATAATGTTACCATATGGCAATGTGGTTGTCATGGGGATAACGTATATTACAGTTAATTTTTCATGGTTTTTTCCCCCGTGGTAACCCTATTAATTTTTTTCAGACGATTATAATTCGATTTCTTAAAAAATTTAACCATTTTAAATTGCATTTGTTCTTGAAGCCATCTGCTTTAGTCTTCCGTTGTGTTTTATACTATTTTCGAACATGGATATTTCTAATATCATGAGTGAGTACTACACAGGATATATTTTTTTTAAAAATGAGTTCTGTGCTTTTAATTATTGCTATACATCATACATTTTCACTTTATTTTACTTTTTAAAAATGCTTTTTTGAACATTCGAGGAAATTCATTGAAGGAACTTGCAGTTTTTGGAATATTGCATATTTTAGGCACTTTTTAATTTATATTCATGATAAATTTTTAAAATATTATGTGATTATTTATTAATAATATAATACAAAAATACATTTATTATTATATATAATAATCATTTAATATTATTTATTTACAATAATGATCTTTTTTGAATTTTTTATACATATTACATATTATGTTATTTATTTATACATATTACATATTATGTTATTTATTTATAGTAATTATTACGTTATATATTTATAGTAATTATTATGTTATTTATTTATAGTAATTATTATGTTAGTTATTTATAGTTATTATTATGTTAGTTATTTATAATTTTTATGTTATTTATTTATAATTATTATGTTAGATGAGTATTCTTATATATAGTTTTTATTATATTACAATATGATTATTACTCTTTTTTATAATTACTATTAAATTAAATTATATGATTATTATTTATGAATATATATGAAGTTTATATATATGAATTTATATATATGTAGTTTATATATGATAGTTACTAAAAATTATATTATAAGATTATTGTATACTGCATAATATTACTATTAGTTTATTTCATTTTTATGTTATATTGATTATCTTTATTTATTCATCTTGGTTATTTTCAATCTCCTACTATATTCTTCATTTGAAATTGATTTCACTGTATTTCAAAGCAGTTCTTTAGGATTATTTTCCTGGCGATTTCTTACCGAAATTTCATGTCAAAATATTCTTACTTTGTTGTTGTTGTTGTTGTTGCTAATCCTCCAGGGTCTGACGAAGTATTCTTACTTTTAAATGTTTAAACGTGCCCTAATCCATCTTCAGCGTAACAAAATAATGTAGCTGAGAGAGATTAAGAGAAAATAAAGCTTCAGTTGCACCAATTCAGTTACAAGGAAAAATCTTTTTGAATACTGAAACATATAAATGTAATTTTTTTATTTCCTACAGGTTTTAGTTTTTGGAGAACATGAAAATTATTCAATTGTACTATTATGAATTTAAAACTTTCGTTACTTTAACTCATAACCTTTTTAACCACTTTTGCCCGTACTCTGTGCGGACACGCTGATTCTTTTTTCTTTTTTGATTTGCGCGTTTTTTTTAATTCTCATGGTGATATTATTTAGTGATAGCGTTTTGAAAAGTGATACAATTCGGCCATGGTGCTAAAATACTCATCTGGTATTTTCTTTATAATTAAAAGGGGATTTTCTTTTTTGATGAAGGCAAGAATTTAGATTCTTAAAACTGTGTTTTACTACATGCAAAGCTTTTGCTTTCAGACCGGCGATTTTTGAAATGGCAGATAACACAAACACCAAAAACACTTTTTTTTTTGCGAAAGAATGAATTAAATTTGGATACGAATTCAGAACTATTTGCTGATTATTCAGAATATTCTCAGCCGTTTGAGAAAGTATTAGCATAAAAATTTTCCTATGATATCATGTAGAGTATATTTACAAAAAGCAAACATTGAGGGGTTTTTGTGTTCCGCAGAATGAGAGACTATTAACGTCGCACTGTTCAGCGACACGAGGGCTTTTGGTGACGGTCCTCGTAATTTTGACCCATGGTCAAGTAACACTTGAGCTGGCATCCCCCTCTCCCAACTACCACACCACACCAACGGGGGGACGCGTTTGATTTCTCGATAGATTTAACGTGCATCGCGCCCCGGCACGGTGGGTCTTCAGTGGTACTGGACTCGAACTCATGACACGCCAGCCACGAGTTCGATACCTTGACCCTTTGGCTACGGCGGCCATTTTGTGTTCCGCAATTGTAAAATAAAAAAGGTTGTAAACAATTTAAAATTAAAAATAAAACTCTTCCATTTTCTTATTTTATTAAGTATGGTGTTTAATTACGGTGTAAACACAAAAAATGTGTTTTTTTAAAAAACTTTTTGGGTACAAAAATTGACCAATAAGATTAAGTATTTTTTAAGATTTCATCATCGCCATATCTTTATCCGCAAATGTAGCAAATCCACCTTCAATTTTTTTTATAATTCTCATCTCAGCTGAGTAAAATTTGACTGCACGGCTCAAAAGAAATTAGAATAATTAATTTATATAAATTCCTACACAGGAATTTGTATGAAAATTATTTCAATCTACAATCTCTACTTTTAGGTATGCCAAGAAAAACTATTTAGAAACCATACATGAACATGCATACCATGTTTTGAATTAATCTGCAAAACATTTAGCTTTATCCTGTAACCTTTTTTCTTCGGTAATATTTTTGATCTTCTGATAAATTGTTACTTTACTTTAATAAACTGATATCTGTTATTGAAAATCTATATCTTTTTTTAAAAAAATTTGTTTAGACTTCATTGAGAAAAATATACTGCTTATAATGTTTTCCTTCTCATGCATTCGAGCACAAATGACAAGTGGTTTAATAAATTAAAATTATATTCCAGTATAAGGCTTTAAATATCATCTTATTTAGGATGGTAATTTCAAACTGAAGTATTTCCTGCAGGAGAAGATTGAAAATCATGTATTTACGTGTTACTGGACATAAACCAGCGTAATTTAAAAAATAATTTTGTAACATTACCTTCGTTTCGTAACCACAATTTGAGTAATTGTTTTTTTCATAATATTGCTTTTTTCAATTTTTTTTTGGGGGAAATTAATATTGAACATCTATTGATAAAAACATCCGTAAAAAGTTCCAAATAAGATATTTTGCATCATTAAATAATCTGATCTGATTTTTTTTTTAAATAATTACACTAGGAACCGGAGTGGGCATTAGGTCGACCTTGATCGACCGGTCTACCTTAGGTGCAATACCGAAATGCTCAAGATTGGTGAACAGTGTGCCGACTAAATCTTCTGTTGACTATAACTACGAGAACTAACTTCAGCTGAAAGTGTTTTATTTCTTCTGTATTTTGAACTGTTTAATAATAAATGCATCATTTGATGTTATTATGTTTGTGATTATTATAATTATGTTTGTATCTCGCGTTTTTTGCTATAAATGCGGTCTTTAAAGTGTAAGATTTTATTTATTCTACTTATGTACAGTATATATATATATATATATATATATATATTTACTGGTGTGCAAAAATTAAGGACGAGACGGTTTTTTCAATATAACTCAGTAGCATTCCTAATCAACATATTTAATACCGTAAGATCCCCAATACGTAAGGACATGAGTAATGTAAGCAACACTTACTAAAAGAGAAATCAGAGGGATAAAAAGAAGCTTTATTGAAAAAGTAGCATGGAGCGCAATGCGACTGTAGGCCGAAACATCCCTGTGATGGGTGTCCAGCAAGAAATATCCGGTCTTTAGTAGGGTATATGATCTCCCCTGACTGCTAGGCAGGTTTCACAGCGTCTGCCCATGCTAAGAATGAGGGTGTCAATGAGTTGTTGAGGCACTGCTGCCCATTCGTCTTGCAGCACCAATCGAAGCTCTGGAATCGTTACTGGTGGTAAGGTACGAGCTGCCAAGCGTCTGCCTAGAAAATCCCATACATGCTCGATGGGATTGAGATCCGGAGATCGTGCCGGCCAATCCATACGTTCAATATCATCACTCTCTAAGAGCTGTTCGGCAGCTACTGTGCGATGACATGGTGCATTGTCGTCCATGAAAAGGAACTGCGGACCCATGGCGCCTCTAAAAAGACGCACATATGGAAGAAGAATCTCGTTACAATAACGGGTCCCGTTGACTGAACCTGCGTCGAAGATGTGAAGGTCTGTACGACTACCAAGCATGATGCCTCCCCAAACGAGAACACCGCCACCTCCATACCTGTCCCTTTCAATGATGTTCGAGGGATGATTGCGGCTTCCCCGCTCTCTCCAGATGAGTATGCGATGAGAATCGCTACTCAGACTGAATCTGCTCTCATCTGTAAAGAGTACTCGTCCCAATTCATTGTCTCTCCAATTCCGGTGTTCCCGGCACCACAGAGAACGCCTTCTCCGATGGGCAGGCGTTAGAGGTACACACCGTACAGGGCGTCGTGCAAACAGACCACCACCGTGTAGTCTTCTGGCCACGGTAAAACGTGATATCGGTCATCCAGTTGCCTGTGTCGTGTGTCTAGCGATTTCTCCCGCTGTCTGCCGCCTGTTTCTTTCTGGCCTGTAAGGCAATATACCGGTCATCTGCGGGTGTGGTTCCTCGTGGACGACCACTACTGAACCCCCGGATAGCTGTTCCTGTAGTTTGAAATTGTCTCCAAAGTCGTGAAACGATGCTGTGAGCAATTCCGAACTCTGCAGCCACACTTGTCACACTGCGACCTTCCTCCAACTTCCCAATGATTCGACCTCGGGTAAAAGCATCCAGATGTCGTCTAACAGATTGATTATTCGCCATTTCTCGCTGAGGCAGCAACTCGGTGGGATTTTAACTGCTATACGGTGTGCAATCTCTTTGCCAGAAATACTAATCTTACACAGACAACATGCTTTACTACTCAGACACTCCCCCATTACGTCTACCTGCATATCTGCGCATGTGCTACCGTACATCACCTCACTTAATCTCCTAATTGGTCTTTCTGTCCGCTCTGCCTCTTCGTGCAGATGATATGCTAATTTTTCGACTTCGTCCTTAATTTTTGCACACCAGTGTATATATATATATATATATATATATAGTATTTATTACTAAGTTATAATAAATATTGTAGTCCTTTTTCTTAGCTCACCACACCTACGCCTTTGGGTGAACCACAAAACTCTGAAAAAAATTAGAAGTGCCCACCTCTGCACTAGAAGCTATTGGCATCTTAATTGGTCCCCCACTCTCCAAACATCCACACCAGGTCATGTATCTGCCACTCTACACTGCTGTCTTCAGTGCCACGACTTGACATCGCCTGCCACGAGTGACCATGACTATTTGGCTACCGAGGCCACCTGCACTTGTAAGGTATCATCCCTCGTATAAGTAACTTACTTTATATATACATATATACTATAATTTAATGCTGCAGAGTTGTATTATAATCATCCATTGGAAATAATAATAATAATAATTTAATGAATGAATGTGCTTACGCGAATATATTGTATTATGTTAAAAATATGCTTATTATTAATGACGTTTGAAGTCAGTTATTTTTTCAATTAGTTGCAGAATGGTGGTTAAAATGGCTGCGCAGAAAATATAACTTTAATGGTAGAGTAATAGTCCTGAAAGGAGCAGGGTGTGTGAATATGTGTGTTAATTGATTTCTGTGAGTATATTTCATTTCATTGAAAATACGTGAGATATTATTTTGTGCTTATATTTTTCCATAGTTTTGAAACGATATAAACTTTTTGATGAGAAATTGATCCTTGTTGCAATTTCTTGCACAATAATTGAATGAGTGGGAATTTGATTGAAACGAAAAGTTACCGATCCTAGAGAAATATTGAGGGCGATGTGCAACCAAAAAGGGTATTCGCAGGTTATGCCCTTGGTTTTCGTACTATTTGGTTGGTGAGCTCACGTGGTTATCTTATGTGATATTCTGTTTTTAAGAACTGAAAGAAATTGTTAGTTTATATTTGGAGTAGTGTTGTAGCTCTCTATTATTAAATAACCTTATGAGCTGGAGTACACTCGATTTTACATTTGTGACCTCTCCTTTTCGGAGTTTACCTATATCTGGAGGTGTTCTACGAGGATGAAACGTGTCATTTCTTTGCTCGATCAAGATTCCAACAATTCCACTTCTTTAACTCAAGATTCATTCTAAGCAGATTACAGCAAGGGTTGCGTTTAAATCCCTTCCATCAAGATCAATGATTCTTCAAGCCTTTAGCTCTCTTAAGAAATGACCATACTAGCAGGAATTTGTAGGACAAACACGTGCATCTTTTCCTTATACAATCATTGAAAAATAGAACTTTACATTGGTGTTCTCAATCCTCAGTTCCGATGTTCTCAAGCCTCAAATCTTGGATCCGGTATTCTCAAGGCACGGATCTTGGTACTGTTATTCACAACCAGCTTTTATCTTGCATGACGATACCATACAAATGGGTAATTCCCAGTTCTTAAGTCGGCAGACCTCAGTGCAGGAAGAACAACATTATCTGACCGCTTATTCAAATATGTTGCTTGCTTTCGATTTTAAACGTGCTGAGAGGAAGAAGTGATGTGAACCAAATATGTAAATTTCGGGAATTGAAGAGGAACCGTGACTAAAGAGAAAAGAGGTAAGGCGGAAATACTTCCTTCTGCCCTTTGCCTAGCCACATAATATTTAGTCACCTTGCTGTCTTATTAATGTTATGTATAATATTAAGGTTCTAATTTTAAAGTTAAAAGCTTAATAATTTATCATTCTTTTATGTAGTGTTTAAAATTTTCTCTAACAAACTTATGATCTGACGTCTGTTGAAGTAAGAAACTGTCTCAACAATTTATTTAATGTTCTTTAAACCTTAATGTCGTATTTATTTAATTTTTTGTGTTGATATTTATGGAGTTGTATGGATCCTTTTCTTTCAATGTAAAAAAGAAAAAAAGAGACTTTTTTTTCAATTAAGTACCGTGGCACAGTCAATTTAGAGTACATAAAGTGGGGTTTGTTTCATTGAAGAAACTGTTCTTATATATATTATATTGTATTCTTGATAGTAAAAGTTTTTAATTTGCATGAGAAATCATTGTGTTGTTCAAAATAAAGTATTGATTTTTAAAAAAATCTCGCAGGAATGAATGGAATAAACAATTTTGGTTACTTGTTGCATTTGATACTTGTCAATTTGATATCGACTTTCAAAAGTTTGTTTCTATACATTTTTTTGGGCACCATTACCTTTTCTTCTATGTTGCATATAGAAAATGTATTTTTCGAGTGAATTAAATATGTTTTTTCAAATATATATCAATCGGCTATAAAGGGTTTCTATTGACTAATAGTATTTCAAACTTTTATAACTTTTTTCTCGTTTTAGAAAGTTAAGAATAATACAATTTTGATTTAAGGTTTAATCCTCAATAAAGGGTTAAACTATTTGATAAAGAATTTTAGGGTGATAGGAAGATAGCTAAGATATAGATAATAGACTTGGCGGAATATCTATTAAATTTAGAATAATGTTAATTTTCTTCAAAATATTTCCAAATAATGCATTAGTTTTCTAGATTCAAACTTTCGAGTGAAAAAAATTTGTTGCTTACTAGTGGCTTTAGGTGTCTTGATTGTATGTCTTTCCCCTTCTTGTCCGTGTGTGTTTGTTTTGTAATTCTTGTTTGGGTCTTGTTATATTTCTTGTGAATCTTATCTTGTATTTCTTGTCTGTAATGTCTTGTCTTTTATTTTTACTGTCTTGAGTAGTCCCGTGTTGTATATCTTGAGTAGTCCTGTGCTGTATGTCTTGAGTAGTCATGTGTCGTATGCCTTGTGTTGTATGCCTTGTGTTGTATGCCTTGTGTTGTATGCCTTGTGTTGTATACCTTGTGTTGTATACCTTGTGTCGTATGCCTTGTGTTGTATGCCTTGTGTTGTATGCCTTGTGTTGTATGCCTTGTGTTGTATGCCTTGTGTTGTATGCCTTGAGCAGTCTTAAGTTGTCTGTGTTGTTAGGTTTGGTCTGGTGTGTGTTTTTTATGTATTCTGTGTTGAATGTGTTGTTAAGTGTATTCTATGTTGTCTTGTTTAGACTAGTCTATGTTGTGTTGTCCTTTATATGTCATGTGTTGTCTTTTATATGTCGTGTTGTCTTTTATATGTCGTGTTGTCCTTTATATGTCGTGTTGTCCTTTATATGTCGTGTTGTCCTTTATATGTCGTGTTGTCCTTTATATGTCGTGTTGTCCTTTATATGTCGTGTTGTCTGTCGTGTTGTCTTTTATATGTCGTGTTGTCTTTTATATGTCGGTTGTCTTTTATATGTCGTGTTGTCTTTTATATGTCGCGTTGTCTTTTATATGTCGCGTTGTCTTTTATATGTCGCGTTGTCTTTTATATGTCGCGTTGTCTTTTATATGTCGCGTTGTCTTTTATATGTCGTGTTGTCTTTTATATGTCGTGTTGTCTTTTATATGTCGTGTTGTCTTTTATATGTCGTGCTGTCCTTTATATGTTGTGCCGTCTGTATTGTGTGTTGTGTTGTGCTGTCTGTGTTGTGTGCTGTGCTGTCTGTGTTGTGTTAGTGAAAAACTCTGTGAAAATCGATTGATAATCTTTTCTTGATGCCAATTTTTTTTATCTCCAAGGAAGTTTTGTAATACAACTTGGCAATCGCTTGGTGCTTGGTCTGTACTATATGGTGGACTTTCCAATCAAGCTCCTGGAGTTTTTGGCAATTTCTATGGATGTGTGCGGGACCTGGCGTTGTCCTGAGGGAACACAGTCCCTCTCCTTTTTGTCAATTCTGGCAGCTTTTGGTGAATTGCTAGCTTCGAACGGTTCAATTGTTAGCAGTAGTAATCCGAATTTAATCTTTGTCTATATGGAAAGAACTTATAATGATTTATTCCTTTCCAGCTTCACCAAATGCACAGTAGAACCTTACAGATTTGGCCACCGTTTGAGCTGCTTCACCACGCTTTGACCACGATCGTTTTCGGACAACGTTGTTGCATGACACATTCCTCAACCTTTTCACCATCCGCTTAAGAAATGGTTCAATTTTATTCTGTGTGGTTAGGGCCTTGCAGCCGAAAATTTGATCTATCATGTTTATTGAAAATTGGTGTGGTACCCAAACATCAAGCTTCTTTTTGAATCCAGCTTTGTGCAAATGATTTAAAACCGCTCTATGTTCTGTCTTTACCCCTGGTCGATGCTACGACTACTAACATGCCGATCAACTTCGATTATTTGTGTGGTTTTATCGACAATTTCGATGACATACATACCTAAGCGAAATCACTGAAATCAAAATTGCATGTAATTCGCTATTATAGTATCGTGACCATGAACACCACTTACAATTTCAGCCACCTGGGTCGCATTTTCACATTCATCAAAGAAAAACATGAAAGTCAACAAACAGAAAATTCGGTACATTTTACAGTTGAACACCCTGTAACTCACAACTGAATGTAACAAAAAACCGCAAAAGCTTTTTAGTGTGAAATGTCATCTTTACAATGAGGATAAACCTAAAATTGCTTTATCGATACTTAACGAGATATCGATCATTAAGGCCGTTACTCCCAACCTAATATTTTTTCATAGCATGGGAAATCTTTTACTTGCTGTGTGAAGAATTCACCTCTAGAGAGCCATCCCTTTACCGAAAGGAGTTTCTCGCTTTCAGCCGGAGCTCTTGGTACAAATCGCTACCTAAGAGTTGGTCCCCTGACGAACGCTGTACCAGGGTGCTGATGGCACCAAGGGTCATATTCGTTTTGATCCCTTCGATTTGTATGAGCCCCGTTTACGTGCAGCAATTAGGCTAGGGGGACACTGATCCTTGCAATTGGTGACTGGGTGTGCGTCACTGTGGGAGTCTCCGGAACAACTGAAAGCTTCGATTTTCCGATGAAGGCCTTGTGTGTGGTTCTCCCTCTATTTTAAATTCTATTTGCTGTTTGCGGTAGCGGTCAAGGTAACGGACTCGTGGGCAGCATGTCATGAGTTCGAGCCTAGTATCACTGATGAACCGCCGTGAAGAGGGGTCCGTTGCACGTTAAATATCTCAAGGCTCAAGCATCCTTCCATTGGTGTGGAAGTTAGGGGAGGAATGTGCCAGCTCAAGTGTCATCCTCTCACTTGACCATGGTTTATAGTTACGATGTCTATCGCAAATTCCCCTCGTAGCGGAACAGTGCGGCGTTAATACTCACTCACTCACCATTTATCCTTTGGGAATCGAATGTTTATGGCGTTTATTGACGCCTTTCTGTAAAAAATTTGATCTATCTCCACTTTTAGAAGGTCTACTTTTTTTTATTTGTGTCTTACAGGTTTCGAAATATTTTATCACATTTTATCTTCTTGTTGACTGTGTTTTAATCGACAGTTTCTATTTTTTGTTGGGCATTTCTACCTCCCTTTTTTAGGAGGCTGTTGCCGTCCTCATTCTGTATATTCTTAATATTCTTTGTTAGTTTACCTATTAACGTTTGACCGTGAGGAATTATTCCTCTTTTTTCTCTCGCTTGGTCAACTTTTGTTGACTGTTTTATACTGTTTGACATCCAGGAACAAAATTTTTGTCCTAGTTTCTCTTTTATTCCAATTTTTATTAATTCAGCTATATTGTCAGGTTTTTTTCTCTGTATATTTTTTACTCTTTTGACTCATTGTGTATTCTGATCTAACGAGACCTGAATGATGGGTCTAATTTCTGTCTAATTCTGTTTCTAATCTCTCTAATTTATGAGCCCTAATTTTTATAGAATAGGGACACTTAACCATACAAAACTATCTATAATTATTCAGCTATTGTGTATATTATATTTTATGATCTAAATAGTTTTAAATCTATATTATATGAATTAAATCACTGCTTGAAAAATTAGGGTAGCACATGGATTTAACGAAATTACGCAAATATTTCTTCCGATAATTAACGTAAAATAAAGCATCCATACATTAGCATCGGAAACCGTTTTACTTTCTATGTGATGAATATGCCTCGAGAGGATCCACCCCTCGACCAAAAGAAGTTTTTCGATCTCTCTTTCTGCAAGAGCGCTTGGTATAATTTTGCTACTTAGGCGAAATTTCCCTTGACGAACTCTGCACAAGAACGCTAATGGTGTTAGAGATGTAAAATAATTAGTATCAATATTTAAATGTATATTAGCTACTATTTCACCTTTAATTTCTAGTTTTGTTTATGTTATGACAATTTCGATTAAAGTGTCCTAAGCAATTGTGTGTGACAAAATTTCATAAATATCGTTAACTACTAAGTTGGAAGGAAATATATATGATTTTCGATGTGTAATATTTTTCAATTCAATCATAAAAGTTTTTTTTAATTTTACATTGTATAACCTGTGATTTGTGAATGTATTTTACTTTTTTAATGATTTACATCATTATTTTTATCTCATAATTTGAACCTGTTTTTAAAATTTTAACGTTTTAAAAACAATTATTTGGTGTAGTTTAACCCCAGTTAGCTCTTGCACTATAAACCTCAACACTTACTTACGATTTTGTGTTCTAATTCCAGTGAAAAACCCTTGCTCCCGCGATTACCGAATAGTTACGGTTGCGAATGCATACCCTGCGTTGTTTTGCTTTACACTCGTATTCACCACTAACCTGAGCCAGCTATCAAGCCTGTAGAAGCCTGCCGCCAGTGTTAGCACTTCATTTCACCATTATTTTTTTAAACTCTGGTTATTTGACTGCGGGTTTCCTAACCTGGGGTTGCTGGGCGATTTCCATTCGTTGAAGTAAATCCCGTGACTTCAACTGACTTTTTCGTGATCTGAACTAACTTTTGTACTTCAACATGATTGTACTTTTTCTTCTGAAATTTCTATCACAGGGGTGGCGAACCTTTATGGATCAGCATGCCATTTTTTCTTAAGAAATGTTTAATGAGATATAGCCGTGCCATCAAATAATGTTGACTTGTGACTATTGGAAAAATAATAAAAAACAAAATAATAAAAAACCTAGATTCTGTATTTACTAGAAAAAAATACATTATGCTCTGTGTAGTAGTAAATGTTTTAGTCATACATGTTGTCGTGAACGAAACCAATGTTTTGTAGTTCAACTTCAGTGGCGCTGTGAGCGCATTCCTTTTTGTTTTTTGCTCCTGTATTATGATCTGATCTGTAGTAGTAGTAGTAAGAGTGGAGCCCACTCGAATGAACATGCATCAGTTATCTATTTTCCTTTACATTAAATCTTTTTTATATCACAAAGGACTCTCGCATATTAAATATACTCTTACTCATGAGAATAACAGAATCGAATTTTAGGTCAAGATCATCCCGGACAATGGAAGATTAAGGTAAGTGATACCTTTTTCTTTCTTAGAGTTTATGAAATCGTATTTGAATTCCTTTTTCTTCACACGTATAGTTCACAAATTAGAAGTAACATTAATGTGATTTCTGTTGTTGGCAATTAGATTACAAATAACATATACTCTACATACCACTGTTCCAGAGCATAAAACACACACCGTTTGGTCACCTTTACTAATCATGTCATATTTTTCGATCCATCAAGTTTGAAATTCTCTATTGCACTTACCCTTATGCACTTTAATCTCTTTTTTGCTGAACTAGCCTTGTTAGATAACAGTTAAAAATCGTAATTATAACAAATAAAATTTTCAAAATACAGTTGTGTCAACAAAATTGACTATGCTATACGTAGAGAAACTTTGCATTGTTAGCAATTGTAATCCACGACGAAATGAAGGTGTAAGGCAACAAAAAAAAAGCAAGCGAGTGTGCTCCACACCGCCAAGCGACCAATCGTAATACTTTATAGTTGAATTGTTATTTTGCGCTAAAGTGAGTGAGTGAGTGAATATCAACGTCGCACTGTTTTAGCAACACGAGGGCTTTTGGCGATGGTCCGCGTAATTTTGAATTATGGTCAAGTGACGCGGACGACACCTGAGCTGGCAGCCCCCTCTCCTAACTACCACACCAACGGGAGGACGTTTGAGCTCTCGACAGATTTAACGTGCATCGCTCCCCTACACGGCGGGTCTTTAGTGGTACTGGGATCGAACTCATGACACGCTAGCCATGATCCGATGCCTAGACCACTTGGCTACCGTGGCCTATTTTAGCGCTAAAAGGCAAGCCGTTTTGATTGGTGGCGTGCTCAAAATATTGTGTCGCGGACCATCAATGACACGTGCAAGGACTTCTTAAGAACTCTTGAGGCCCTGGGCCCCTACCCAAAAGTAGGCCCCACCAATGACCCTTAAAAATAGACAGTACATAGCACACGTTGTCAAATACTCGCACAAACAACCAAAAACAAGCAAATGGGCATGACTTACAATCACACAAACCGGCTTGACCGACTGCCACCTTTTTGACTGAATGAGTAATGATGGTAGGCCTAGGCCGAAGCATGAACAATGGTCCTCACACATAGACAGCTGACAGATAAACCGAAATTCCGAGTTTTTCGCAGAATACAACCAATAATAGCATTTGACCTTTGAAATTATTCGAATCATGATTTTATTAAGGCTGAGTCAGAACGAATCAAGGCGCCCATAATGGCTGAGGCCCTGGGCCTGGGCCCAAATGGCCCATGCCTTCAGACCTCCCTGATTTTCACGAAACCCATTTTGTACCGTATCTTTACCCTAAGAGTATCTGTTTACCAAATTTCAAGAATGTGTGTCTAATAGTTTAAAAATCGGAATAATTATTTATATCTCCCCTTAACCCCCCGCAACACCCCTTGTGGGTCAAATTTCCCAAAACTCATTTTGTAGCGGATATTTACTAAAGGAAAGAAACATGCCTACCAATTTTCAAGCAGGTAGATAAAATAGTTTAAAAACAGAAATATTGGTCTGTTACACCCCTTAATCCACCGCAACGCTACTTAGGGGGCTATTTTCACAAAACCAATCTTATAGCTGATCTTTTCTTTATGAAAGGAATCTACTTATCCAATTTCAAGATTGTGCATCCAGTAGTTTAAAAATGAAAAAATTATTTATAACGCCCCTTAATCCCCGCAACACCTCTTGCGGTTCGAATTTTTCAAAAAATCCGTTCTTAGCTGATCTCTACTCCATAAAAGGAACAAGTCTACCAAATTTCAAGACTGTAGGTTGAAGAGTTCTGGAGATATCGTGATCAGTCAGTCAGTCAGTGAGTCGCTTTTCTCCTTTATATATATAGATTATAGCCACGTTTTGTTTCAATTTCGAGCATAGTTATTGTTATTGGAATTCTTTTACGTGTAGTAAATAATCATTGGATGTTATTTGAAGCACTTTAATATTCCTTATCTTAAATGGATTTCTCTTGGTTTTTATAAGCGCATCAACATTGAATAGCATTGTTGATCAAAAATGGTTGTTAAAGATTACGGTGCACTCGAGTTAAGAAAGCGCACACTTAACCATTTTAATTGACATATAAATATAACCTAAGAAACAAGTGATAAGGATGGAAGTTTATACATATAATACTAAATGTTTAAAAAAAACTACTAGGAAACGCAATAATTTGTGTCACTTTATTTTGCACATGAGCATTAATTATAACTGCTAAATTTTTTGAAACTGAAGTGAAAATTTTGAAAAAAACTTTTGCTGTTTTATAACACGAAATCAAGATTTTCCAATTTTTGTCTTATGCGTATAAATGCTGAAAATAAACAATTTCGAAATCAAATTGCCACAAGTTAACCGCTAATTTTTTTTTTTTGAAAAAAAATATCTTTTTCTAAATTATTCTACCCCTTTTCCTCTAAAAAATATCATGAAGCACAAATAATATTTTTATCACTTTTGTTGGGTTTAATTTCTGTCATAGTGTATCCCCTGTAATGGCTCCCAACTTGCATATACAAAGAATTAAGTTCCAAAAAGTACGTAAAAAAGAGGCTGTCTAGAGAATCGCCTATTTGTTAAAAGTTTCCAACGTAGTACGTGTGACTGGCGCTGGGAAGCAATGATTTAGATATTTCGTGTTTGTATAAATTTAATAGAGCACACACACACATGGATCTATTTTGTATATACAAATTATAATTTTCCTTTCCATTTTTTAACTCGCGGAATCCTTAGGTTTGTTTCGTGGGATCCCAAGGTTCCGCGGAACACAGTTTGAATACCACTATTTTAACGCATTTCATAGTTAATTCCCTGTCAAGTCTACTTCTTAAAGAAGATTTAGATAAAATAAAGTGAAATGTTTTTTCCAAACTGTTATAAATTGATTGAATCTCTCTTCAAAATCTTGCTATATTCCTGGCCTAACCATTATATATTTTTTCATTGCATTTTCTAAAATGTCAAATGAGTTTTCAAAAATTATTGTTTCGAAAATGTTTCTGTAATTGAGGAAAATATTTCATGATTATCATTTCCAAAACCTTAGTAAAGTTGTCAAGTTTCGTCATAAATAATTTAATATATTCAAACATCGTTAAAACAATTAGTCCATGCCCTTGAAGTTTTTTATTCAGTTCATTAAAATTCTGAGTGATGTCTCACAAAAAAATTAAATCATTTAATTAACATATATTGGACAATTCATCGATACTATTGTCTTTTTCAATTAAAAATATCTTAATTTCTTCTAATATCGTTACAAAGCGATGAAGGACTTGACCAAAACCAATTCATCCCAAGTTGTATTTCAAAATCCCTGAATATTGGCTTTCAATTTTCTCTAAGAATTGTATTGCCGTTTGTAAAGAGATCTTTCTACAAACATAACTGAATATAACCAAAAAAAGTGCATTTCATTTGAAGAAAGTGCTTTAAATATGTTTTCTCTCTCTCTCTCTCTCTCTCTCTCTGTCTCTCTTTGGTTTGCAGATTTTTTTTGAACAAACAAAATATGATTAAAATTGTCGTAGTCTCCCACTACCCCTTTGCATATTATCTATGTTAGGATATGTAGTATTCATCATTAAAGACTACTCAAATAATAAATCACTTATTTATTATTTCTTTAAGACACAATTCTACAATTAATAATCAACTTTAAGAACAATAAATTATCATGGAGTATTATTAGAATTCAATTATGGATGACGGAATACTAACTGATATCAAGAGGGGAAATAACACGTACAATCAAACTACACATTTAAATTTAAGCCACAAAAGTTACAGACCTGAAATCTTCTTCAGAAGGAACCTGGAACGAGTAGAATTTAAGACGTGGCTATAATCTAGGATATCTTCAATAACTTCTGATCCGCCTTAAATAATCTTCAAATTTCACTTCATTAAGCTAGACGGTTAAAAACACCTTCTTGGACAACGACGTAGTTTACTTTTTAATCCCAAACACGGAGTTCTACTCTATCAAACCGCTTAGTCATCTTTTCTCTTCATTTCATTTCTCCCTTTTATATCTCTTTCGAACTCGCTAAACACGAAACTATCTTATTTACATAAGTCACACTTCCAGCTCTCAGTGGGGATTGGTCAAAATAAATACAATTTAAAAGTTTATAAGAGAAGGTTAGTGAAACGCGTAAGCACCCGTCACAACCCCCTCCGAGAAAAAAAGCGTGACTTATTGACGGTCTAAACGACCTGCAAGAATTCGCTTAATTTACCTAACATCTGAAAAACACTGAACCTGCACAAATTTTAACTACTCTAGAATGCCTGAACTTGTAAAAAGTTAACTCACGAACTTTATAACGCCTGAAAATACTAAACTTGTAGAAAGTTTTAACTCACGAACTTTATAATGCCTGAAAACACTGAATTAGCAGAAAATTTTAACTCTCTAAGTTAGAAACTTTAATTAAACTAGCACACAGAAATGACTACTCAAAAGGGTACTCCACTCTAATTTATTTATCTTTCACAATATTAGGTTCCCTACAGTGCATCCCATTCGGGCGAAGATCAGGGGAAAACCTTTCAAGGAAAAAACCCTGATCATGCACTTTACTTAAGTGCTAATAAATACAAAAATTTTATACAGTATCTTCATACGACATCAAACTTTCATCACATCACTATGTTCAGGGACTGCTGCCCTGAAAGGAAACCTTGTCAATTTTTTCTAAAACATGACATTAAATGCACAGAACTTTTACACAACTTCCTTATTGACATAAAATATGGCATACATTATATTATATATATATATATAGTTTAGTAACAAAATAACCCTTATCTGGTTTCATTTTCAAAAATTCTCAATCAATCGCGCTGCGCTGTTAATGTTTTTTGTTAGTATTCCTAATTACGCCGCGCCAGAAACCAGACATTACTTATACATCTTAATAATTACACACAAAATATATACATTTTACATAGAATATATTACAACAAACAATACAAGTAATCTCACATATAAAGCCACGTCTTTAATGTGTAGTAAAACAATTGCAATTCAACAAATGTTTTTCCACAATTTGGAAAAAAAATTAATACAAAAGTCTTTTCAACCGATATGAAAATGCACACAACTCAGTGACACTTTTGTACGTTAACTTTACAAAAAAATTAGACTAGCCCACATGGAAAATACTCCGAACTGTCTGTCAGAGGAAAAATAAACAAATTAGAATTATACAACCTGACTAGTCTTTAGATCCAATCTGCATAGGCTTTGTCTCCCATCATGGCTTCTGTGCTGGATGACCTTGTCCTAGGGTTGTCCACTCTGCGCTCTAACCTTCTGGGTCTCTTCATCCATCGAGTCCGTTGAAGTTGATATGCTCCTGCTGAGGCGTTGTTTTCTTCTGTGAGAACTGGAACCTGGCTGTTGTCCACTCGACGTCGGCTCCGAAGATTGTATGGACAGCTCCTTTCCTGATGAGGTCTGTTATACTTGAATCTGTGGGATGGTCCTGGAACTGCTCTTTCAGAACTATTTTCTTCCACCTTTCTATAACGCTTCCTGGAGGGACGAGAGGACATTGACGAGGAAATCTTTCTTTTCTCACGATCTGCTTGGCCTCTGGTCTCTTCTTCCGTACATTGTCAATCCATGAGTCAGGCCTTCCTCTTTTCTCTCTCTCAGCACATACAGGTCTTTTTTTCCTGAAATTATACGCGCTATCCCCGAAGAAACAGTAGATTCCGTCCGTCCACGTTTTTTTCTCACCTCTACTCCATCGCGTCTATTCGCAACTATATCTCTACTACCATTTACATTTCCTGATTTCGATCCTTTACGACCACCCCTATCATTCTCCGATTGCACCAATGACGACTGCGCATCATCTGACCTGATTGATGTCACTGCACCATGATTACTACTAGTGTTACTTTCCGACTCGGCAACACTGTCTTCTCTTTGATAGTAAATTCTCACCTGATCCACATTAACCGTTATTCTTTTACCAAATTTTAATATTACTAAATTATTATTATTTTTTACACTCAGAACTTTATATGGGCCTTCAAACTTTGGCATAAATTTACCTACTATTTTTTTACATTTTGAACTTAACGGGTGAGTTTGAACTAATACTAGATCACCAACTTTCACATTATTTTCACGCCTCTTTTTATTATAATATTTCGCCCACTTCTCTTGCTGGCGCTTTGTATGAACTCTAGCTTCCTCAAACAACCTTTCTATGTTCCCACAAACTAAATCTGATCCATCAGTTACCATAACTAATTTCTGAAAAGGAGTGATTAAATTTCGACCTAAAAATAATTCCGCCGGTGTTTTACCCGTTGTCTCATGTACTGCTGTCCTAATTGCATAACCGAACTCTTGCAGAAATTGATCCCAGTTAGTGTGATTATCCGCGACAAAACTCGAAATCATTTTTAAAAGAGTGCGATTGACTCGTTCTGTTTGATTAGCTTGTGGACGATATACCACAGTTTTAACGTGTTTTATGTGCAATCTGCGACACACTTGCTCGAAAACTTCGGATATCATTTGGGGACCATTGTCTGTAATTAACTTTACAGGAGCTCCATAACGCGCATAAAATTCTCAAAAAATGCATTGGCAATTGCTTTAGCCGAAGCTTTCCTTAAGGGAACTATTTCAACCCATTTAGAAAAATTATCGGTAATTACTAAAATAAATCTATAGCGTTCTGGACTAGTTGTAGGGTATGGGCCTAACAAATCTAAAGACACGATTTCATTCGGAAAATTCGTTATTATGGGAATTAATTGACCAGCTGGTAATCCGTTTTTATAATTGACTTTTTGGCATTGGTCGCAGGTTGCTACATATTTATAAATGTATTTCCTCATGTACGGAAAATAACACGCGTCCTTTAA